>JAUIMY010000185.1:0-60072 GCA_033557855.1 Hydrochus callosus | reverse complement strand
CCCCCCCCACCACCAGCACCCCCCCCCCACAACCCAAACCCCCCTCCCACCCCCCACCCAATCCCACTACCACCCAACCCCCCTCAACTCCTAATAGACTCGGTATAACTCCCCCTAGTAGACTCGACTCCTAGTAGACTCGGTATAACTCCCCCTAGTAGACTCGACTCCCAGTAGACTCGGTATAACCCCCCCTAGTCGACTCGACTCCCAGTAGACTCGGTACACCCGTAGTACCCTGGACTCATGGCGGCCAATCCCTGATTAAAGGCTCGGTCACATGTCCATCAACCAAGCGGCCATCCACTACAACCTCCCGTACTCTTCGCTCTACGGCCGCTTCAAACGGGGCATCAAGTACGACTCGGAGAACGGAGACATGAACTCCGACAGCCAGTCGCACTTTGACGCCCAACAGTTGTCCATGGACTACTCGAACCCGCACCCGCCGAACCAGTACCAACACCAGTCGACCAGCTGAAATATGTTCTTCTAGGGACCCTAGACTTGTTGAAGACTACTTGTTATATTTTGTATTGGAGCCGCCTGACTGAAGAAATACTCCCGGACGTCCGCGCGTCCGAACAACCCGTACCTACCGCATAGTTCGGAACTAAACCTTTTTCCAAAGAGTTCTGTTTTGTTATACGATTCTGAGTTTGTTTTTTTTTAGGGAGTTTTGCGAGAACTTTAGCCATGTAAGTCATAGTCTAAATCATAGTGATCATTTTCACCAAGGTATTAATGCAGTGCAATATAGCGAGACGAGTTTTTTTTTATTTTGTTGTGTAATTTTATCGTTGTTATTTCGTGTGTAGTGTTTCCGTCTCTCGTTTGACACAAGTCTGTCCCGAGGAGCCTGCGCTAGGCCGAACCGTGCCTACACTACGAGGCCTACATTGATCTTTCAGTTGACACCTACAATCCGTCTCCGTCGTGTACATATGAGTCGAAACGAACAATTCCATTATATCTTTTTTGTTGCTTCTAATTTATTATTACAAATAAAGTTATTTATATCAGGAGGAGCGTCATTTCTACCTGGCTGACCGAACTCATACTCTAGTAGTGTTACATGATACGTTTGTATAGGTAGCTGGATTTAGTTTTAAATGAAACTTGCATTCAAATATCTCTTATGAACCATACAGTGCCATACGTCATTAGTCTGTGATTATATCCAGTGCTACCAACCATAGGTAACAAAATGTCACCAACCTACACGTTTTCCGTTGGTATCTGGGTAGATTCACACTATTCTTGTGCTATGTTTTGAATGCAAAGTAAGTCAAAATGAAATTATCTAGAAATTTTAGCACTGTAACTTCAGTGGTCTCATCTGTACCACATAAAGTACGACCCATTAACTCATTTACGCAGAATGAATACTACTAAAGCATAACCTCAACATGCTTTTTTTACTTCTCTAATTTTCATAATTTACTAAAATAGTATATTTTTAGGATCATATGGACTAAATGCCCAAACGAAAACGGCATAAGTGAATTTTGGAAAAAGCAATCTGCGTTTCCTTTTTGCTATCCTAATTATTTAAGGGGGTTTATTGTTATCGTTATGAATAAAAACAAATGCACATCTAATTTGACCCTTTGATTTCAACCGTTCCACGCATTCCGGATGTTTATCCAATTTCCGCATTGCAGTTGTTTACTTGAACGACTTCAATGTTACGTTGCGGAACGAAAAATTTTTGCATGTACCGAAACCATCCGCCACCCCACAGTATTTCATGGTAACGTTTTCAGATGACCCTGTCGAATTCGAAGACAAGTTGGTTCTCCTCCAACAACTATCGGATATATCCAAAAGTAAAGCGGATTACAGCAGTAAAAATTCTGCAACACCTCGACAGAACACCAACAATGATGACCTGTCCTCACCACAAAAACAAAAGACTAAAGCACCAAATGAATGCTTAAATTGCATTAGAAACAATAGTAAGATTTCCATTACAGACTGTAATATGTACCGTGAACCTATATAACCACGGTATAGGTGTAACCATGGAAAAAGCTTTTTCCATGGTGTAACTAATCTACCACCTACAGAGTCGTAGATATAACAACAAAATCCTATATTATTATATCATTTGCCGTGATATACCCTAAGTACAGAGTACATCTATATACAGAGTGTTCGGCACAGGTACCAACATTACCACACAGGTATTACAATAATTTCAGGGATAATAGAACAGCTCCTTTTAACAACGGAAGAAATAAAATCCGACGTAAAATACTTGATCAATAACGTGCAGATGAGTCCAAACGTCGAGACATCGGCTCAACTGAACACCAGCAATTTCAAACTGATTGAGACGATGGAGGAGTTCGAAATCTTCAACGAAAAATTAAACGACGACACGTACTTTCTCAATACGGTAGCCATTGCATTTTCGTCCAAAAAAAAAGACACACACCAAACGAAAATTCCAGGTCGCCACGTTGCAATTTATAGGCGGAAAGGACACCACGGACATAACGAGAAGAATTTTATCGAAACTATTCTCCAACAATCTGATGACGATGTACAATTGGACCGGCCGGAACGAAAAGGCGAATTTTTCGAGCTTCGAAAATATTCGAAAAGTCATTTTTGGTAATATTTGCTTCCCTAAGTTCTTAACTCATTCGCTTTTATAACTCCATTGTCCTATGTAGCGTCGGTCCGGAAGAATCCGATGAGCACCAACGCGACCCAGCAAGAAGTGGAAAACGTTATAAAAGTTTGGCTGCGCAATACTTTCGATAGGGATGGTGGCAGGAATCGCAGACGTAATTGCAGCAGTATGATATAATTAGTACAGAATAATTTATTATATAGTATCGAATAATAAATTTATTATATAGTACATAATAATAAATTTATTATTATTATGGTTTGAAAATTAACTATTGCACTATCTATGTAGGTATTAGGATTGTTTTAAATAATTTAAGGATGATTAAAATAGAATTTCGTTGAATATTTTCCGTTTGATTCTTTTCACCTATTACAATTCTCCCTTGAATATTTCCCTTATTAAATTAAAATATTAAATTATTTAGTTTTAATATTTAATATTTACCAGTAGTGATGAGATAATTTTCGAGCCATCTTCAATAATTAATGATTTTGAGTTTCATTTTTATATTCTTCAAAACGAAGTAGACAAATCCGCATTTTCAGGTCAACACCGGACAACTGAGGAAATTTTGCGAATCCTCAATTTAATCGACGCACGTTCAAGCCAACAGTCAAAACAGCTGAACATGATTATAAATTGCATGGCTAATCGAAAATTCGAAGAACAAGACATCTACGGTCTGGATAAATATTCCGCCGTCTTTCCAATAAAAGACGACGACGGTCTAAGAAAAGCGATAGAATTATTGGCAAATTATAACGTGTACGTGGATTTGGTAAGCTCGTCGTGAAGTTTTATTTTATTTTTTTTAGAAAATACATTGTTTTTTTTAGGTGAAAAAATTCCGACTGATTGGCGGACAGAATGTCAAAGAGTGCATCAGAAGGATTTTATCGAAACTGATCACAGACACGTATGCTGTGGGATATTCCTGGAAAGGCCACAAGCACAAGAAGAATTTCCATTCGATACTTGGAGATTTCGTCATAAGTGAGCTCTATTTCTGCTACTTACAAAATAATCTATCCTAATGAAAATATTAACGCTTCGAATAATTACAGAATGTGTCCAAGAGTCTTACCCAAACACCGTAGAAAAAGAAATAGAGTTGTACTGCGCAAAATGGCTGACAAAGGCTTCAGAAAGGGCTAAGAACAATCTGTGCAATGCTAAGAATCCTAAATAGCATGTCTCGTATAGGTTAAGAATCCTAAATAGCAGGTCTCGTATAGGTACATTTTTAAATGAGGGTTGCTACGAAAATAATTCGAGACCAGAAATTTCACAAAACTTTAATTAGAAAATATCGGCAACTATATACACATTCATATGTTTGTTCGGATCTCTTTTTTTAGGTACGATAAAATATGGTAAAATAGAGACATTTATAAAACTTGAGTATTTCAATATTGACTAACGATAAATGCAATTTGTAATCAATCAGCGACGCCACCAACAATCCGCTCAAAAAATTTAAATCGGGTGACCACGATTTACCCAAAAAACGGCAAGTGAAGTAAAAGTGACTATTTCTATATTGCCGATTACGTGGGATAAATATTGCACGGGAAAACAATCATTTCATTATCTGATGTTATATCGGAGAAGGAAAACTAACAGTTTGGTGGAGCGAATCGGCGGTGATATCAAAGTTTAATTTATTTATGGTGTCATGAAATTTCCGAATGCTCATTTAGGATAATCGAATGGATTGTCGAAGGGATGAGAGGAATTTCTGGTTGTTCTCGCTACATTCTATGAAGCCTGAAAAAGTAGTCCACTGCTAAATTTAGGGCAAACAAGTTCACTCCCATAAAATCGGAGGGAATTACCTTTGATTGTACATGTACACTACCGCTCATAGAAGTTAGGGCACGTGGTAGACACCAGCAAAACGGCAAATGTAATATCTCATCTCCATCGACACCTTTCAGCCTTTAGCGTCCACTGCTGCGTATCAGAATTTGGGACGGATGGAGTAATGCATTTTTGCCTGTGGGAATTGTCACGCGGACCGCACCGAGAACTCGCTCTCGGAAAATCGCGTGCGCACTCACTGCGCCTGCTAAACGACGGCGCGGCGCGTGTACCGCTCGCACGGGTCGATACGGTCGGTATCGTGGACTTTACGAGAGCGAGTTCTCGATGCGGTCCGCGTGACAATTTCCGCTGGCGAAAACGCATTACTCCATCCGTCCCAAATTATGATGTGCAGCAGTGGACGCTGAGGACTGAAAGACGTTGGGCGGTAGTGTATAATCAATGCAATCACGCAATTTTCGCTCTAAAATTTGGTGTTCCTTATCATCAAAATGAGTTCACGATTAAATAACTACACGCCTAAGCTCAATTGTATTACGTTTAATTTGGATATCTCGAATCTCGTCTCTGCGATATATTTACGTTTTTCCTCTCGGATTAGTTATCCACTTTTTCTCTCTATCAGAGATGTTTGAAATTTTATTTCGAATACGCTAACGACTAGGTTGACGAGACAGAATCTTATTCGTCGGACGAACCCGACGCCTGACGGAGATATGTTTCGCTTAAAACTATTAATAAATTACCGAATTCACAACCATATCACAAAGTGAGTGTCTCCTACTTGTCGTCGAACTGAGTCTTCACGAAGTACGTCGTCAGCGTTCCCTTTCCCTTGACGTAAGTGGGACCTCTGCATTCGCAGGAATATCCGGCGTTCATGAGGATTTTCGCCGTGTCCTCCGTCACCTGTATCCGTCCCATTATGCCGCAGGAGTCCATCCTGGACGCCACGTTCACTGTGTTGCCCCATATGTCGTATTGGGGTTTCTGGGCGCCCACAACGCCAGCGATCACCGGGCCGTGGTTGAGGCCTTGAATTTTCGCAATCGCAGATTATCGAATCGTTGATGAAACGGAGGATCTTGCGATCCTCGGTCGGAGGTTAAAGCAATCTCTTGTGGAACTTACCATTGATTGATGTATAATCAGTGAACTTACCGACTCTTAACTTGAACCTTTGGAATGAGTCCCTGTTGATTTGCTCGAGGCTGCTCATCAGGACGAGCGCGAACTCCACCAACGGAATGATGATTTGTTCTTCTTTGCGCTTCGCCCCCTGAAATTCGCACGGTTGAATGGAGGGAATGAATTTTCAAAACAACTTACGCACCCTGGAGTCCTCTTTCCCCGGCTGCAATCCCGAAGCCAGCATGTAGGTGCTTCCTATTGTTTTGATCTTCTCGATGCAGCTGAACTTCGGTTTGAGGAGGAGCTGTGGGAAATAAGGTCATCAGTTGTTGTGGCAGAGTGATTGTGGTGAATCACCTTGTCGAATTCGCATATGATTTCGTTCAGCAGCCTGAGGCACTCCAGGCCTTGCTTGTTGACGTCGCTTTCGTCGTAGAACTCCTTGTAGTTGGGTATCGAGGCGAACATGACCGCGATGCAGGAGTACCTCTCGTGGTACAGCTCTTGCGTCTCCCTGGTGGCTAAGAAGTGTTCGGCGACGTGCGCCGGCAGGATGTTCTCCAGTAATATCTGCGATTTGGACTGATTGAAGGGGAGACGTCGCGGAGGGCCCGCGGGACCTACCTTATTGATTCCCCTCATCGTCTCCACTTCCTCTTGCTCGGTTTTGAGCTTGGCCTTCCAGAGGAAGTCCGTCCTGGAGGTGAACTCGATCTGGCGATCGAGGATGTGGAAGAGGACGACGGAGACGCAGAGGACCAGGCCGCATTTCACCTCGAACGGGATGTCGGGGAATCTAGGATTGGTTCGATCAGAGTTAGGGGGGGACGGTTCCCCTGGGCGTTTTTTTCGTTAATACGACTCACTTGTCGCTGTAGATGGCGTGATAGTCCTGGAAGAAGCTCATGTAGCTCAGCAATGAAATGTGAGCTATCACGGAAGTGATCATCAGGCTGAGCTTCAGGAGGAATCCCATCCGCAGGAACACGGAGATTGCGGAGAGTGTTAGTGCTGAACTGTAGAGGTACGTCTGGAAATGGGGTTCGTTTTATGCTGGAATGTTGTCGGTTTTGGGGGTTTGCACGACATACCGGTACGTAGTCTGTTGAGGGGTTCCGGTCCAAATCTGGCCCGGTCGAGGTGGAATTCGTCGCGTTTGCTGATTGGTTCGCATTAGGCGTGTCTTCGGCGTATGAGGGAGGATTGTAGTCGATCTGCGAATCATAGGGAATCGTGTCGTTTGTAGGTTTGGAGGTCGGAAGACGGGAGGACTTACCGTGCTCACTACGGCACAAGATGATATGAGGACTACAGATAGGATGAATATTGCTAGTCTGATGCACCTGCTGTCCGCTACTACTTGCCTTGGTGAAGAGCAGTTGTTGTGCTCGTCGGTTGGAGTGTCTGTGGGGGGCGCCGAACCGCAACACGAATCCAGCCAGCAAAGGTAGACGAAGATCGAGAGGACCAGGAGTGTTGGGCTTAGGGTTCCGTAGAGGACTGTGCCTCTGGAACATTTTTCGAGAAGGGTGGAGTCATTTTGAGTGTCGATTGTGCTGGTATTTGCAAGGTAGGGTAGGGATTTTGAAACTAAATATTATATGAATTCGCAATGGGAGATAATGTTAATTCGAAATGCAAAATAATTGTGAATTTGCAATGGAAGATAATGTGAATTTGCAATGGAAGATGATGTGAATTTGCAATGGAAGATGATGTGAATTTGCAATGGAAGATGTTGCGAATTTGCAATGGGAGATAATGTGAATTTGCACTGCAAGTTGGAACATGGGGAAATCCGAGATGGTCTCTTCCTAAATTACAGTTTTCATAGCAAAGTTTCGAAAGAGTTCAGATGAGCGGATATCCGGAAATTTATATCGCATCCCAGGGGTAATGGTGATAATTTAACGTGTGTATTTGCGGAGTTAGGATCGCGGATGATAGATGAAGTTGTACGGTTTGGGCTGGGCACCGCATCCTCCAGCGAGTTATAAATAATTTACGAACACGGGAGATGCGCTTCATTTTGCGGAAATATGTTTGATTTACGTGACTGGTGGGACGTTTGCTTCTATTTAAGCGTTCGCTGCATGAATATTGTTTTGGGAAGTGTTGGCTGTTGATTGAAGCCATTCCGCAGCGTATGAATATGCTGGCTGTCACACTTACAACGGTATCGTGGACATCTGCATAATGCACATCGCCAGGAATATGCACGTTGCGCAGACAATGTAATATCGAAAAGCAGGATCAGATTGGTTCCTATATTCAGCCTCTTGTTTGCGACTGCGGAACCACAACAGCGCCGGATGTAAGTCTTCGCTGCTCCACCACTTCCTGCACAACATTTTATTCCTATACTTCCTGGGCTTGTCTCGGAGGAAATTTATTGTAAATCGAAAATGCGTCCTGAGCAAATTTCAACTTTCGTTTCCGCAAAAGAATTATTCTCATTTCGATTTCCAACAAAACAGTGTTTTTATTTTCTAGAAATATTTTTCCTAGTTCAAAATCGTTCAAAATTAAATTTACTATTGGGAAACGTTACAGTGTACGAGGGAATATTCATAACTAGAGGCAACGCCGAAATACGCAGAGAATGTAGCGTTATTTTCACAACCCCATTCCCAACTTATGTCTAGGCGGAGTATGCAGCAAATATGCCCGGCCATTGAATTCCAATTTAAAAGTCGGAACAGCCCTTCCGGGACTTTCCGATATTCCTCAAGGGCCGGCGCAAAATGAACGGTAAACTAGTTACGGAACTGCCTCATTTCAGGGATTTCTATTGCACCGTGTGTCATAAAAGTTGACGTTTTTCCACCGTTTTCGAAATGATAATCACGCATAAAAATTCCCACTGCGGTGCGAGAATGGAGAAAATTAAGTTGCCTGGGAATTAATTCCCCGGCGCCTCCACCATAAGCGCGCCTGCTATGGTGGAGGCGCCGGGAGATTAATTCATCAATTGAATGATGAGAGTCCAATATCAAAATTCATCGTCAATCGCCTGTACAGAGAAATGGGAAAGTGAGGAATCAAAATCAGGACTTACTTGCATTCTAAGCACGTGCTGCGATCCGGTAGCAGATTAGACTCTATCATTGCCATGCTCTGTGGAAATAATTCGGATTTAGAGGCTTCATTAGTCGGCGATGAAGACAGAAGGCGCCTATTCATTGCGCACAAATGGAGCTTAGTCGCCGACTATAATGCGTCCTCAGGGTTAGTTCGACCTACATTCTAAATGGTGATTAATTGATTTGTTTGGTTTAAATTGCACAGGTCGATTTGTCAATTTGAATCGCACGCCTCGTACTTTTTTAGTGTGCTTTATAATTGCACGCAATATTTTTTTGGGTCAAACGGTTTCAATAACAAGTAAGTTACAAACGGGTAAATAACCTGCGTGTAGGGTTTGGACTGAAATAGAAAAGAAATGTGTTACTAAAAATTAATATAAATAAGGAAAATAATAATTTAGTGATAATAGTAATCGAAATCAATAATAATTGTTCCTTCGACGCGCATTCTGGCACAATAGGTCTCCTCAACATAACTTACAGTGAGTTCAATGTTTTTGGCCAGAGTTGACTCCGCTATGTTGGCGAAGGGCTTATCCGCACCCCAACACTCGATGTACTTGGTCATCTTGCTCGATGGCCTGGTCCTCGAGGGAAGTCCCGGCGTTGCCGTCCCTTGAACGATGTCTCCTCCTAGGCTGTTATTCCTGTCGGAAACGCTCGAAGAACGTTGCTTGGCGTTTCCGTTTTGGACGTCAGCTTCTGGCTTCTGAAACGATGCAATTCCTAGGGCTCGTTGGGACATTTCTTTTCGGGTTTGGGGTTTAGAGTTTTCAGTTTAGAGTTTAGGGTTTTGAGTTTAGGTTTTAGAGTTTAGTGGCTAAAAGAGTAGGAAAAATAAGTTTGAATTGGGAAACGAGGAATGGTGGAATATCCCACGCAAAATCCCCGGTAGGTACCTAGTGATAATGGATTCTATTCCTGGCGAATCAGCATCAAAAAGTGCGCAGGATATAGGTCGGAACTCGATTAATCGCGGATGAAAAACAGGACGACCCCTTGCATCTGAAAGTGCCATCATAATTGGCAGAGCTGTGGAAATATTCCGGATTAAAATCCGATGACCGATGCGGACGTAATCTGCATATAGATTATTCAAACAATTCCTGCAGCGTTCGCTTTTCCTCTCCACTTCTTGTTTTCACAAACAACGAGGAAACAACACAATAAAACAAACAATAAATAAAAATACTTTTAATAAAATATAACAAGACCTACCTTAGGAGGTACTATGAGGTAAGTGTCTATCTTGTGGTCCGCCAAATACCCATCTCTGCTACCCCCATCTCCAGGATCAACTTCGAATTTGTCTCCCAATTGCACTAATGTAGCTTTCGTGACGTGGACTCTCCTGAAAAGAATCGAGTTTCAGAAATTGTTAAATTTCTCAATTCTCATGTCACGTAGTGAAATTTTCACATAGCCATATGTCGAATTTTCTTACAATAGGTATATGTATGTTCCCGTTTGAAAAATGAATGGCATTCAAGTCCTTGAGGCGAAATCCCCGCAGTCTGATCCCAATCGCCGGAACGTCCGCCCCAAAAACATAAACTGTAAACCCCAATTATCGTAAACAAAACAAAAACAGCTCTTTTATGCCCGGGCACCATCAGGCCAGGCCCGGAAAAAAAACAATTCCCCGCGCCCACTTTCCGCTTAAATGCCCTCGCAACCCTCCCGCAGCGAGTAATGCTAATTTCTATCATACAACCCTCCAAAACAAAATGAAAAGGACGTCCCCTTTTCTTCCGAACCGACGATGACGCGCCGCGCGCGGAAATTCCCGTCACGTACAAATGCGGCACTGATATCATCAGCGATAAAGCGGATTCGGGATTATCAGATTTATCGGGGGGGGGGCGGATTCAATCAACGCCCAACTTCGACAACCGGATTAACGCGACTTAGACGTTCGGCGAAACGGATCGCTGTTGATTTTTCGCTTTTTAGTTGGAAATCTTCGGCTGGAGATTCACCTAAGGCATTCGGCAGGGGGCAATCAAAAACGGGTCACGTCGGGACTTGCTGCGAGTCAATTCAATCCTCAACCTTTGAAGTCGGACCGGTGCAAGATATACGGGCGCCCTTGTATATTTTCTCTGCGGGAACAGAGCGGGAAATTTTTGCTCGGGGAAAATTCGTCGCGGGCCCGACTTCTTGCCTGCCGCGTCCAAATTACAGCGGGAAAATTTACGGCTCGCGATGAGCACGACCGTGGGGCTTCGGCGGGGAAAACTTCGTCTGGAACTATGTACGTTTTATGTGCTTGCTGTCACCGGGTCGGGACAAAACCGTGCGGAAACTCCTGTTCGGTGTTTCTATTCGAGAGCTGACCTTTGCTTTGGGAAATTGCTGTTCGTTACATGCCCCCGCCTCTAGGCTTCTTGTTGCCCGTAACGAGCTGACCCTAGTCCGGCACATTCCGCAAGTCTGTGTTTAGTGTGTGAGCTGGAATATCCTGTCGTAGTTTCTAATTTTATTGTTTTATTTTTTTATTCGCCCTCATTTCCTATTAGAATTACAATAACTCGAATGGTAATTGTTATAATTATAATTATTCCAATTATAATTATTCGAATTACAATTACGGTATTATAATTATTCGAATTATAATTACGGTATTATAATTATTCGAATTATAATGACGGTATTATAATTATTCGAATTATAATTATTATAATTATTGGAATTATAATGATTATAATTACAATTAATTATATTATAATCAACAGTAAACCCAATATTTAAAGCCAAAAGCTTCAATAATCGTAGGCAAATCGACCAAAATCGGAGGCCTTGACGACGCGACGTCCACGGAATTTTTACGCCCAGAAAACTAACCTCAAACAGTCATTTCCGTGGGAAATTTCGGAGGGCAAAAATCCGTCGTTTGGCGCGCGTCGTCCGCCCAATCGGCCCAAAAAACGTCGAAGGAGCTTTTTCGGGGGAAATTTCGGCGAAAATCGGCCCGAAAAGTGTCAAAAACGCACGAATTTGACGCGAGTTATTTTGACGTTTCCACTGTGACATTTCTCCGTTCCGTTTGGCTTTCGCGATGCGGCCGCAGTACCAATCGGGGCGACGTTCGATTGGCCGAAATTCCGCGTCGCTTCCCATTGCGGGGATACGCCTCCACCAAAGGCGCATCGAAAATCGAGAAATCGGGTGCACTTTGGCGGAGGCGCCGGGGCATTAATGCCGCGCTTTGTTTTCTCGTCGTTTTCGTTAGGGTTTGCGCGTTTTCGTGCGGTTTTTTCGTAGGATTTTTCTGAAATATGTTTCGTACACTGTTATTATCACTATTATTATGATTATTATTGTTATTATTATTATTATTATTATTATCATCATCATTATTTTTAATATTATTATTGTTATCGCAATAAATAATTAGCATGTGAAGCATGTGAGTTATTTACCCGGCTATTCCTCCCGATTCCATGTGATTAGCCAACGTAACGTCGTCACTCCAAACGTCGAATTGCCATTTCCTGAGCCCCAGAACGCCACAAAGGACATTTCCCGTGTGGATGCCGATCCTCATATCCACGTTGAACCCTGTGGCATCGCGGACGAACCTACAAAAGGAACGAGCAATTCGTACTCATCGAGGCTACGTCCGGAACGCCATAAGCTCCCGAAGCTCTTCATTTCCTGCGCAAGACTATAAGTACAAACGGACACACTCCAATTTTCCATAAACATCTTCCCCGGTACATTTTTGCTATTACTATCGAGAAATTGAGATCGGGACGAGACGAGCCGGAATTCAATCGAAAATTCCACCGCGGAGGCGAAGAATTCTCGATGGAAATGTAGCTTGAAGGAAACAAGGAAAAGGGAAAGCTTCCGCAGTGTCCTTGTACTCGAGATCCTCCTAAAAATGACATGTGTACGCGAGGATTTCCTCGTCCTCGAATTTTCAACCCCCAACCCTCCTCGCACGTTCATCCCCGACGCCATTTCCGCCGAGATTCGTGACGAATGGAGGAAAAAATGGCCGTATATAAAATTTGTAGCTTTTCTCTCGTGCGACGGCACTGGGGATATTGTAGCTCCGCTCTCTTTCAGGAAGTTCGGGAATCAACTTCATGTCCTCTACACCAGAATTGGACATTGTGGCGTTTGGATTTCCTCAGGGAGCCAACTCGACCAATTTAAATTCCCAAAGTGGAGCTGAAACTGTTCTCGCATTCACTCACCGTATGGCTTCGATCATTTGCAAGCCCATGTTGACGCAATTGTAGGCGTGATTAGGCCTGGAGACGGGAAGCCCCGAGACGCAGTAGTAACAATCTCCCAGGATCTTGATCCTCATGCATTGATTGTCCTGGAAGGAGGAGCACATTTTCAAGGGAACTCTAACTCTGCTTCATCCCAAACTTCCACGTCACGTTCGTGGAAATTTATTCCCTTGTTCTCCAAGGCAAAATTTGGTGACTTTTGATTTCTTATTATTCTATTAATTAAGTGAATTATTTTCTCAGCGTGGGCGCACACGAAACAATACATGCCCTCAAAGCAACGACGTAACTCGGTTAGGGCCGAATTCATACTGCAAATACAGTTAATTTTTTTGCCAATATTCCCGAGAGGATCGGAAGTGGAAGGAACTTTATTGGCTTTGTTCCCCAGCCGAGGCAATAATTAGGTTAGCCGTAAAAATCTGGTTCGATTCCACCAGGGAAGAGCCTCCTCATTCTGCGAAAATTTCATATTGGAACCGAATCAATTTCTCACAAGTTGCGTCGGAAATCGCAACGGCATCGCTGTGATTGAGCTCTGGGAAATATGTTACATTATATTTTATATGTGTAATTGAAAGAAAATTATTCCTACTCCGTGGAAAACCAGCCAGAATTGAGTTAACCACACGAAATACACCACGGCCTCATGGGAACTCTGGAGGGATTACCAGAATTCCTACTGCGCAAACATCATATCCCGCGGTCAATTTTGCCCAGGCAAATATATTCAAACGAGTGTCTCCTCGAGGATGAATCCTGAATAAATATCGCACGGTGCATCTGTAATCGAGTTAGGCGGCGCGGCTAGGAAGAACAAATATTGTTAACGCTATTTGCACTAGAGAATCAACAATAATTTTCGCGCGTGCTTTCTCGAACCGCAGACGGGCGGAGGAAAAAAACAAGAGGCGAAATCATTTTGCACTCGGAGCAAACGACAATCGAGTGAGTGGGGCTTTGTGGTGCCATTATCTATTCATGTATGCAAATGGCGGTGTCGAAGTTGAATATAATGCTCTATGGGTGCGGATGCACAAGATACTGTTGGGTATTTAATTCCCCGGCGCCTCCGCCATACGCAAAAATCGAACTGTTGGACAATTTGAGTTGTTGCTCAAGTCGTGCAACGGCTTAACTTGTGCAACAGCTCAACTTGCGCAACAGCTCAATTTGTGCAACAGCTCAATTTGTGCAACAGCTACTCAATAGCTCAAGTTGTGCGAGAAAAACCGAACGTTACTCGACGTAACGTAACGGTTAACTCAATTTCCCAACTAACCAGTTGGGTCGAGTACAAATTTAATTGATTCCCGCAGAAGGAGACCCGAACCTATGGGGAATAATTGATGATGCTAAAATTCGTCCTCACCTGGGCTATCTGGTCGAACCTGCCGAATAATTCATTGAGCGTCTTCACGAGGTCCGACGCGGAGAGGCGCTCGGATAGCGGGGTGAAGTTCACGATGTCCGCATAGAGGATGGAAACGTTGTTGTGCCTCTGGACGTACATCTCGTGGAAGCTCTGTTTGTTCGCGACTTCTTGGCACGCGTCCGCCATTTTCAGCATTATGCTCCTCTTGACCTGCGGAGTGTCGGAGGAGTTATTGCCTCGATAGAATTTCCGGGGGGTGTTGTTCGCTCGCGACATGCAAATTGTGCAAATGCTGCAAAACGCTGGACCGCCGTTTGTGTTCTCAGATCCAACATACTCTGTGTTTGGGAAGTAAATGGTTGGGAAGTAAATGGAATGAAATTGAGTAGAAGTAAATAAATGAAGTATTGAAGAAATAGAAAGACGACAATGCAAGAAGGATTGCTCTATTAAAATCAGGAGACGTAACAAGCCCTGAACGAAGGAAATCAAACGAGATAAGAGGGACAAAATGGAAAATTTGAATTTCAAATCCCCCCAAGAGTATTCAGCCAATTCCATCGGAAATTATCGCTCCGACCATATTCCACTTCTCCCGGAAAATTTTGCATACAACTCCCCCGTTTTTCGTGGATTGGCGACTCAACTTCCGCCCCATAAAGAACAAAGCGATTCCAGAAGAGAAATTCTCCGGGAACTTCTTAATGGAAACGGTTAGGGAACGTCGTTTACTCGGTCCGTAGCTACGAATGCAATACAAAACTAGACTTTCTTGTGCGAGACAGTTTTGCTGCTAATGTATTCAGCTCTGGCCTCACTCTATGCAGCAGAGGAATTACGCAGTTTCCCTCGACAAATAAGAACAAAATATTAATTTCTAGACTGCTCCCCTTGGGCCTTACTCTATCTTTTCCCCAGGTCGGAAAATTAACCCGCTTAGTTCCCGTGCCATTATATGGTCGTTACACATACTAGGGTTCAAATTGAATCGCCCTCTGCAAATGAGTTTCCTGGATGGAATCATAAGAAAATTCCTTTTCAAATTATAAATTTCCGTTTCTTATTACAATGTACTGCGTCCATTTACACTCGTATTTCTCGATAGTAAATTGTGTTTTAATTTTTCACAAGTGTTAATTCAGTCGTATTTTATACACTTTGGCCACAACCCACCTCAGCAGCGATGTAAGCTGGAATGACGCTGAGCAACAGTTGCTCTTGTTGCTCCTTCTCGCATTCCAACTTGACCCGAGATTCAATGCACGTCCTTGTGCCGACGAAGGTGCGTCGATGCGCTCCTTCGGTCATGTGGCGGTAATACAAACCCGTAGCGCTTGCAGCTATCAACAGCACCACCTCAGGAATAAGCTGCAACGAATTGTACAATTTCACGTGGATTCGAGAATAATAGGTCCGTCTTTCGAATTCCCAATGTAAAATACGATAATGTAAAAAATACATCCCATTCCTCAGGCAAGCAAGAAAACCCCTCTCATTAGGCAACGAGCGGTTGTCTCGCACTTGCTTATTCCGTTTCGCCGAGCACGATCTTATCGATTCCACCTCGGAATGGAGGGGGGGAAAGAGAAGAGGAATTCGGGCTGATGAAAGGCATAAAAAACGTCCGGATAATCTCCGAATTAGATTTGCCCGTGCGAGAATTAAATTTAGGCCCGGGGCTGCGGATTGAAATTACGGGCTGCCGTATAAAACCGCCCGCCGGTCCGAGAGATCATGGAACACCGTAAAATTTTATATTCGGCGTTAAAGCCCTCTCCGAGGACGATTCTCCCACTTTACGGACGATTCCGGGGGCGAAAAGGGGGCGCCCGGATTGATAGATTCGGAGCGCCGAATCACGGAGGAGATCCTTATAAATATGGATGGCATTCCCTTAATTTAGGGCTGTCTTAATATTTGACCGGGCTTTATTAAATTTCAACCCGGGGTGGCGGATTGCCAGGGGATTTTCGAAAATGGGGGAGGAAGAGGCATCATACGTTTTCATCAGTTTCTTCCGGGAGACCGGACAAGCCCTTGCGCAGTAAACCCAACAAATCGAGGCGAATAAAAGAGGAACATCGAAGGGCAAAATTTGCGTGAATGGGTGCAGAAAAATTCAGTCCGCTTAAAAATAGGAAGTCATTAACTCACCTGCAAGTACGACGTGCCAACTTCTTGGGAAATCCTATAGGAAATTGCTAGAGCCAAGTGCGTCACCGTCACTATAACGGATAGGACCACAGAGATGACTTTGGAAATGGGTAGCATGGTGTGCATGGCGACTAGAAGGGCGAAGAGGGGCAAGGGCGCGTTTTGCCCTGCGAGTAATAATGTGGCAACAGCCACCGATGACGTTATGAGGATGGATGATGCCAGGGACCATGCTTCGGATTCGAGGACTATAGGAAATTGTGACGCTAATAGCACTATTAGGATTATCAATGTAAGGGATGAGAGCACGATGACCGCCAGCGTGTCCTCTTGGAGATTCTGCCGAAAGAAAAAATAATAAATTAGAACGCTTAAGATTAAGATATTGGGCTTTTTATTATCCCTTTTAGTCTGGATCACAGCAAAACCAATTTCCCACGCTACTTCCAACACGGTTGAATTGAATTTTATGTCAGTAAAATTCCATCCTGCATCCATTCGAATTCTAGTCGTCACCACATTTGTAATATCCCATTCATCCTAATAGGCTCCCTGGTATTGAACGCATGGTAATAGGATCAGAATTGTTCCCTCTCGAACCCTTCAGAAAGCAATTTCAAATAAGTGGCTCACTCCGAATGTAAAACTATTTTCTATTGCAGGCATTTCCACATGAACGAACGCGTCCTCCTACATTTCATTAAATAAGCGAATGAATTATTCATCCAACTGCGAAAAAATAATATTTCAATGAACAATGAAAATATTAAACTCTCCTGTAAATTCTCCCATAAAACCCTCCTGTAAACTCTCACATGAAACCATCATATAAAACTCTCCACCAGTCGGGACAATTAGAATTACTAATTCAATGAAAACCGCCCGCCCAGCGCAAGATTGTAATTACCCCGTTTGACCTACACTCGTATTTTTGTATTCACCCGAACCCCAAACGGATCTACGGTTATCCCTATCCCTTGAACCTTTTACGAGACTGTTAGTTTTAGTCGGCCCTCCTCCTAATCCCCTAGACTCAACCGATGAGTGGAGTTTTACGGAATCCCAGATAAGCCACCATATCAAATAATGAAGCGGAGCTCTACCCCGCATGAATTATTCAAGCACCACTAACCGAACCGTCCCGCTGCACTCCCATTTTTCCTTGGAAACTTTAAAATTTCACCGGCCACTCCGCCAAAACCCCGATCCGCCGTTAATCCATCGAAAATTCGCCGGGCCTCTGAACGAACACCGGGGAAAATTGATCGGAACGGAAAAAACGGATCGGAATTTTCCCGGGCCGAATTGACGGGAAACTTCCGCGCCCCGATAATTTTAATTATATTCATGTGAAAAGTTCCCGGACGAGAAAAGTTGCGGAACAACGAGTCGCGGAAACGTTAATTAAAGTGTGTTGTTTTCCTCACGATTATTCATTGCACTCCCGTCGCCGCGCAACCGTCGGCGTCCCGCATCGCGCGCCATAAACGCCGGCGTTTTACTTGAATTAAAATTTTTATTTCCGGACGGCCCGAGACGTTCGGAACGCGAGAACGTAATCTGATAGTGCACTCAGGGGGTCGTAACAATACGAACGCTATATAGCGCGTTACGCTCCGTGCGGTTCGGAGCTTCAACGAGTTTTCCTCGAGTGTAATTCCTGAACGATTTTGCCTTCGAGGAGTTGTAAAATCGCTTAATATGAATGAATATTCCTCGATTTGATTGAAAATCCTTCAAATCGCGAATATAAACTCATATTTTCAAGTGCGATCCCAATTTTTAAGGTAAAAATTGAAATAAACCCCGAAAAATTACCCTTTTGATTTTCAAGGTCAAATCACGCCATTTTGGAAAACGCGAAACAACTGAAAACACATCTTAAACTTAACTCGATCCTTCCCCTTTCCAACGGTGCGCGAATTTTCAAAATCCGACCACGTTTAGTGCTTAATTCGTAACTTCAAAGGAAGACCTGCGTAGTGGGTGGTAAACCGCCCACTCTGCATGCCTTTCTTTGTAGTTACGCCCCACCACTAAACTTGCTCCGATTTTGGAAATTCGCACACCGTTGGAAAGAGGAAGGATCGCGTTAACTTCATAATGTATTTTCACCTGTTTAAAATTTCCAAAATGGCCGCAATTCGACCTTGAAATTTCCGCGATTCAATTTTCCCCTTTTTTTTTTGTAGTTACGCCCCACCACTAAACTTGCTCCGATTTTGGAAATACGCACACCGTTGGAAAGAGGAAGGATCGCGTTAACTTCATAATGTATTTTCACCTGTTTAAAATTTCCAAAATGGCCGCAATTCGACCTTGAAATTTCCGCGACTCAATTTTCCCATTTTTTTGGGTCATATTTACGGTGCGTGTTTTCGCGATGAAAACCCATCATAATGAGGAGAGCGGGAAAGCCGACAGCAAAGGGACGGCAAAGGGGAAATATTGGGATGATGGGAGAGCAGAGAGTGGGAGGCAATTCAGGTGGGCTTGTGTTATGTGGGTGACTCTCGGATGGAATCCAATAAACGACGGTACTCCAACACAAAACAACAGTTGAAACGATGCAATAATTGTATATCTCGAAACAACAGCCAACCACCTCCATTGTTTATAAAATTCGTTCTATTAAAGCTTTGGAATCAATAAAACCGCACGGACGCTAAAATCTATCCGACCACTTTTCAGCAACAGTGGGATGAGTGCTATTCATTGATGATCCATTGTGCAACTAGACGGAGTTTGCGTATTTAAAATTGAGGCTCCTTTTGTGATAATTATTGAATCGAAATGGAAAAGTTCGGCTAGAATTTGGCATTTCTCGTCCGAATGGGTCAGGTAAAGTCCGAATGGAATTAAATTTTCGCGAGCTTCAATTATAAATGGAAGTCATAACTCGCGAGCTTCAATAAAACTGAGATTAAATTCTCGTGGGCAATTATAATAAACAGAATTTTCAGCCTCAATTATAATTCGAGATTAAGTCTTCGCAAACAGGTTTGTATCTGCAATGTGCGTGGAAAATCCCCCGAAGTCGACGCTCATAAAACCAATTAACTGCCCTAATTATTGCCGGCCCGAGCTTAAATCTATTGGAAACTACCTGGTGATGCAGTTTCCAGAATGAAATTACACGGCATCAATTACAGCCTAATTGCTTCGGTCTAGCTTGTAAGTGGATAAGGTTCAACCAATACGTGGCGTATTGGTGCCCCAATTTCCGTTTTAAGTCGGTGGTCTTTTTCCTTTGTCGCATTTCCTTCACCAGAAACTGAGCTAAGTAAATGAAGGAAAAATTTACTTGGGGGTACCTACGTACCTGACTGAGTATGCATGTGGTTATGAGGACCACTATGCAACTGATGGCTGCAATTGTGAGGCAGGACAGGAAAAGGGCGTGCTTCAGACGTATACAATAGCGATGATAAAGGGTCTCCAGCTCCATTCCTCCTGCTGCAACAAAAAGCGCTTTGTAGGACCGCCATTTGCCAGAATTTTATTCGGACGTGCCCGGAATGAGGATGGTAAGTGGCGAAAGATTTGTTGAATAATTTTTCAGTCCGTTTAAACAGAGGAAAGTGGCCGAAGATTTGTTGAATAATTTTTCAGTCCGGTTTTTAGGCCTTTGAAAAATTCAATTCGAGTTCCTGAGCGATTCGCACTTTTGAGCAGCCATTTAAATGCATACGGCTTTACGTACTCGGGTGATCGTTATTCCTTAAGCGTCATGTGGAAAGAGGGGTTTTACGGGAGACGTGAGATAATGAAGTAATCGCTGTAAGTGCGAAACTTAGATTAATCCTTTCCTAGCCCTTCCGGGCTTGGAGGGCATTTATCTAAGTGAAATAGACGCATCGATTAATGTTGTTTTATACAAAAAAATTCGTTCTTTAGTATTAACACAAAAGGGTAAGATTACCCTTCGAAACCCGAATCTATTGTGAGCACAAAATTTTTCAAGGGGTTGTATTTCTTCTCGTCCAATCGCTTTTAGCAGCCTCCTCCAGTTAATTGGAAGCTGTTATGAATAGCTCCTGGCGAAGATTTCCATTAACTAGAGACAACCCAAAGGCGCCGGCCATTCTTTTATCAGCCATCCAAAAAGACCACGCTTCGTCTTCCGGAAGACACGAATTGTACCCAACGCTCCACCTTTTGTAATCGAATCATCTCGGAAATTCAGTCTCTTGTGCGGAGGAGAACCCTCAAGTCCTCATCAATGGACGGCACTACTTCCTTTGTTGATTTGATTGCAGCAAAAGTTTACTCTGCCCGATTGAAATTATTTCATTGGCGGCTACTGTTGACTCACCGAACAGTGCGAGCAAATACGAACAGCAGTTAGCTCTGGCCTGTTCAAATTAACAGCTGTACTGATGGATATTTAAAAAAAATGCCTGCAAAATTCCATCGCTGATTATTTTCTCCCTTAAGTGCATTATTTCCCGCACGAGAAGTTTGCGATAACCGCAAGATTGACGCAGTAAACTTCGGTGGAGTCCATCCGGGGAGAACTTTAAGTAATTACTGCAGGACGTGTTTGAAAACAAAATGAGGCTTCCATTGTCCTGATTACAAGCTAAATCGGATTGGAATTCATCAATGGATTGTGTTTTCTCCCCGGGAGACGTTAGGTGGAAGCGCAGAGTAAATTATTTTGTATGTATTATTATGGATATATTATTATGTACGTTAATATATGGGTGGAAGCGAAGATTATGTGTTCTTTGTTGGGAGTCAGTTGCAAACGTGGTTCGTTTGACTTTGGCCCTTTGAAAACCGAGCCCGGATTATAGTCCCTATAATACGTTTCCATGAGAGGAAACCATCACGTGAATTAAAATTATTCACGGCAAAACGAGTCCGCCTTTTCTCTTTTAACCTGAATCAGTCTAAAGCAGTCCTTTTCCTTCAAAAAGCCCATTGTGTTCCTGGTTCTTCGAATTAAATGAATGCGCTGACGGAGTAATAAAATTGCGGCGGTTTTCGGTGAACAATCCAATCCGCAGCGCCGGTTCATAGGGGGAACGAGGAAGAGGTGGAAATGGAAAAGTGTATACAGGGAAGTTTTGATTTATTATGTTGTACGGCTGACACCATTTTATTAAATTATACCACGGAGTTGCTTCCGAACCATTTCACGATTTTTATCGTGCCACTGTTGAGTGCGAAAATTGCATCAAACCAATGAAGAATGATCCAACACGCGGACGATGTTCGGAACAAACGCAATCCGCATCACAGTCGAACGGGTACAATTGTTTGTTCAGTGATTTGCATACATGAATCAAAGTAAATTTAATGCTCCAACGTGATGAGCGCCCCTTCATTAGTATGCATGGAAGGAAACTGATAATTGTGACTAGGAATTGGATTGGTCTGGAATTGGAATGGTTTCCGTTACACTGTCGAAATCACGTACAAGAGGAAATTCGGATTCATACAATTTTGATTCTGTTGTGTTATTTTCATTCAATTTTACACACTGCACAAGTTTAAAAGTTTGAAATACATCTTAACGGATTTAGTTCGAGCTTTAAACCTTCGATCGGATAATGGAAAATGTGTTCCATGATCAAAAATATGCGTATGAAACAAAGCAAAACGATACGCCACCAACCAACCCTTGAATTAACGGTTGATGGGGACAAATTTGGAACTAATTACTTCAAAATTGGTTCTTAATTGCGGCATATGAATACTTTAGGGCTGGTGCGTCATCAAAATTGTGGGGCTTGGAATGGAGCGTTTGAGCTTTGATCGTTGTTGGCGGTTTCTCAGTATTAGCACAGGCGAATTTAATATAATTCGCCTATGGTATTAGCAAGGAATATTTCTTGGTGTAAGCAGTGAATATTTCTTGGTATAAGCAGTGAATATTTCTTGGTATTAGCAGTGAATATTCCATGGCATTAGCTTCACGAAATTAAACTGTGGTTTGTTCATAATTCACAAACGAAGTGAGATGTAGAGCGGTAGACTGAAATAATTAAATCGAGACTTGAAAAAATAAATTCCTGCAGACGACTCGACAATTGTGACAGGCCATTTCAGCAAAAATTTATCTCCTCCAGGGGATATCCCTGAACAGCAATTAAGATAAGTGAATTAATCCAGTGAAAATGAAGCTCTGCAGAGTAGGCATTTTTCCCCGACTTTTTCCCAAATCCAATTCGCCACTCCAGACTCACAACCCACCAGAATTGAACTTAATTCAACGTTTGGCTCAATGGCGCTTCCCGTGAATAAACAAACTCGCGAACGTGAGTGCGTATTTTTATTTATAAACCCCGCGCTTTCGAGAAACAGATGTTTTTCTCGCACCGTAATATTCAATTTGGCCCATAATTTCCAGCGTAAATGCCATAAAATTTGGCCCGTGTGGGCTTCCAGACGACGGGCGCGCTAACAAATTGGCGCGGAAATTCTACTGGCGACATTCGCGCCTCCATAGAGATCCCAAGTGTTCCGAAAATATCCACCGATGTTTATGGCTCGGTTTCAGCTGATTCAACGCTAGAATTCTTCAATTATTTACCCCTTTGATACTTCACTTGAAGGCGAAGGAATCAAATTAATATGATCTCAATTTTGGTTTTTTGAAAATAAAGCTGTTATTACATCAACTAGTAATGAATCCTAATCAAACACAAAGGCAAGAGTGGCAGTTCAGGATGCGGTTGGGAAAATTTCAGTAGCCCAACCTTGTCTACAAATAGCAAATTGCGCTATTAACCTGAGGGTGTTGCCATTGAGGGTGCGGCGTTAATAACAAGGATTAAGTTGATCCACGTTTTTTCCAATTCCGAAAAATCGATAATTCACTTCCGCCACACATTTGCGATGCACGCATTATAATTATCTCTGGTAATTATCGCGGAAAAAGCGATCTAATTGCAAATGTACTCGTGCCCTTTGAAGGGATTCTGCTTGCAATCTCCTCAAAGATTTCATTATTTGCAATGAGTTCAGTTGGTTTACGTGCGCCCTGCAGGAAAACTACAAGGTTAAAGCTCGTTAACGCTCTAAACTCTAAATTGAAGCTTTCCCCTTAATGATATACCTACTCTTGGTGGAGAGCTGCGCTGTGTACGCTTTGCTCTTTTGCATTTCCTTGCACGAGTAAAATGGAGGGAATAACACAAAAGAGTAAATGAAATTCCGACCACTTCAGTTGAAAAATTAATCGATCTTGTAGGAAATTTCATCACTAAAAAATTTCAGCACTGAAAAATTTCATCGCTCGAAAATTCCACCGCTCGAAAATTTCATCACTCGAAAATTCCATCATTCGAATGTTTCATCGTTCATTTAAAATATCATCGCTCTCGTTGTAAATTTCATCCTGCAGCGTCCGCTTCAAAGGGCACACTTGGAAAAAATTAGCCCCACTTCCAGACTAGCTCCATTAATATTCATGACCTTAACAGGGAAAACATGCAATAATAAATTTAGGGCGGAATTAATTTTAATCAACGACGAAGAGAAATTGGTTGATCTGCCTTCACAGAAACGAATCCATTTAGCCACGTCGCTTGCAATCGCGCCGTGGAACGTGCAGTGGAATTTTCAGCTTATGTTTTGCATATCGATAAGGAGGTTTAGCGGTTTGAATTGGAACTGATCCCATCAGCAATTTCCATATGTCCGGTGCAATTCATCGACGCTTCCCTTCTCCATAAAACATCCCGTTGTGTGCTCGCGTTTATATAATTTCCGCGTTATCCAGTTGTATAAAATTCCCCGTTCGAATTTTATTAATCCAGATTTAACACCGAAAACCGGATTTACCTGCCCATTGCAAATTTGAATTGCGGTGTAATTCCATCGAGAATAATGGACATGTGTAAAACTCAATCTGCACTTGTGACGCGTTGTGAACATCCAGTCAAATCAAACAGTCTTCATTTGCATTTTAATCGATTGTACTGTACTTTTGTAGTCCTAAATTGCCCATTGAAAAGACGATCAAATACAATTTTTTGTTGTTGATTGAATGGCCTTGAAGGTCCAAATAAAATATTGTGTATCCCATAATTAAGGCCTGTACTCTTTTATAACACAAAAAAATCGAAGCCTATATTTTAAAACACAAAAAATCAAAGCCTATATTTTAAAACACAAAAAAATCAAAGCCTATACTCTTTTAAAACTCCTTTATGGGGAGTGGTTGTATGTTTGTTACTTAAACAATTTAATATTGCGCGGAGGTAATGTTGGGAAAAAGCATCTCGCGAGTTATTAAAATTGAAATTTCCATTCGGATGGCTCAACTACTGGGAACGTTTTCCACCTTTCCAGCTAAAAAAGTTATAACGCGACAGCGTTTGCCCCTAATGTGTGAATGATGTGGGATGTAGAATGGAAACGGGAGAAAAAGCAATTCCCATGAGGAAATGAAATTGCATTTTCTGTACACATTTCGTGTTAGTTTAGGCTTTGGGCGTTGATTAGGGCCGTTGGCGAGGGTTTTAGGGGATTTGCATTATGTAATTGCGCACTCATTCGCCTTTTGATATTTTACAACATCTGCACGAGTTAAAATTATAGAGAATAGGGACAATTTCCCTGATAAATATTTGAAAAAAAGCTGCGCTTTATCGAGTAAACTATCATTTGGAATTTCCTTTAGTGAAAGCTCACCTTAAAAATAAATAAATATAATATGAAATGTAGAAATATATAATGACTCGCAGAACTCAGGGTGACTACTCCAAAGCACAGACGTCGGAACCTTCCTATAGATCCCCAGTTTATTTATCTGGCGCTCAAGTCAACAAAATGCGTTTTAGTCGTCTGCAATTAAACGTTTGGAGGAAAGTTTGGATAATTACTTGTCAGGAGCACTACTGTGGAAAATTGTTGAAACGCTAAGATTATTCTCGAACCACTTCAAAAGGGAAAATTAATCCGGCTCTGTCGTGCGAAAATATTGACCCATCATTTTCGCGTTATAAGATGGAAGGCAAGGTGAAAAACGGAGGCTTGGCTTATTGAAATCGGAACGTTGGCACTCGATGTTGATTTATGGAAAGCGGGAACTTTGTGTCCTGACAGTGGAAAAAGCAATTATCAAAATTCTTATTTCTTCAAATCAGTGTTTAAACTGTGACTTAAAATGTACTTTATACGACTGGTAAATTGAGTTTAGAATACTCTCCGCTTTGGCGAGTATAATTATTTTCAAGAGAGTAACAAACTATGGCGAATGCAGAATAAAATGTGATGGTGAAAACAAGGAAATCCTGCATCCTTCAAACAAGGTGAACACTAAATGTCCCATAAAGAACGGCTTAGTGGAGAGACATAGGTCACTAGGTGAACTGTTGCGTGTATCCCTCGACGAACCACCCCTTTTGGAATAATTCTAAGCTGGGAATGAACAGCAACAGGAAAACGTTGCCAGGGTTGTTTTAATTGAATTCACTTTGGTCCCGACGAATTAAAATGTCATTTGAACGCAAGAGTGGCGACGTTGTTTAAACGGTTAACTGTGGATTTTGTAGTCAGGACACGGGGGGAGGCTAAAGCTTTAACGTCCGCATAAAACGTTTTATAGTCGTAGATACAAATGCTAAGCTCTGGATGTGTAGGGAAGGGAAGTAAAACTACGCGTCAACAACACTAAATTCGAATTTTACGGGAATCAATTACCCTGAAAGTTCCTAAAGTGATGCAGTTTGGCGTTTCCGGGCTCTCGCTATTTACGTTTCTAGTTGGGCTGAAATTAATTCCATCTGCAAAGAGGGTTAAATTAATAAAAAAGACTATGGGACTGTTAGTTATAACCACGAATTTCTCATATAACAAGAAATTAATCGTTTTTCTGCAGACTGAAGGGTTGGCTATTATAGTTTAAGGGTGCGGCCATTTAAAAGCTAAAATTAGACCATCCCCAAAGTGCGGGGAAATATGTGCAATCAATAATGAGGTGTCGTGAATCGGGGAGATCCGAGAGACCTCATGTGTTAAAAATGTATTTTCCATCGGCTTCAGCTGTAGTTCATTGTGAGGTCTCTAGAGCCACCAGCATCAAAGAAAATTACTAGACTGGAGATCCTTACGTTAGCGTCAAAAGCCCGTGGAAAGTGGACCCGGCTAATTGACATTGATTGTGGTTGTTTTGCAACGTTGGCTCGTTTTACAACGATAAATCATGGCTTCTTAGTTCGAGTCCTAGTTTCCAATTGGGAAAGACGCTGCGGTGGGAATGAGTTATTGAGTGAGTTATAGGGAGAAAATGATGTTTGAAGTTTGGAACAGGTGCTTGGATGTTGTCCAGGAACAAAATTTCAGTTCGGTCGAAAATCCTGAGAGTTTAACAATGTACTCTTGGTGTCATCCCTTCTTCAGTATAATTAGACTTAACGCGTGTTGGAGGGTTGGCCCTAAATGGGCAAGATGTCACGTTCTGCTGATTCGAACGTCGCCTTATTGACAACTCCTCCCGTCCACTTCCTGCAAAGGCCGATTTTTCATTGTCCCACAACAAATTTTGCGTTCGCTTTCCGTAGGCGCAGCGCAGAATATTAATGGTCGTCGCCACTTTTAGTCTTTCCTTTCTGTTTTATGTCGTGCTTTTCCATTTTCAACCAAGCATTCTCCTTCAGCTACTCTTTTCAACGCAGTTTTTCCGCGAGATCGATAATTCGGAAAAACAAAACCCACGCGTATTTCCCCATATTTATTTGGGCTCCGGCAATTCATGCGAATGTGATGGTATTCCTGTGTTTGTCCATTAGGCTCGTACGTCTCTAATTTTAGGAACGGATTAATATTTATGCTGCATCTTCTAAATGACGTTTGCAGTTCGTTTAGAGTTTATTGAGTACTTCATACAATTTCAATTTGGTGAAAACTTCCACTGATGTGCACGTAGTGTCAAAAATAATATTCGATGATGTTCGATAGTCAAAAGTGAAACCAAACCAGAGTGAACCTCACAGGACTAGCAAAACGTAATCCCAAGAAGTCCCTCCTTCATCTTTCATCTATATGCCCTAGCGAACTGAACATCCTGTTTTCCCTCAAAGGACCCCGACTTGCCTGCGACTTCGACTTTCACGCAACATCCACGAAAAAGACCTATAAATACAAATCGAATAAGCCAAGTTCCCGCGTCATCAGAGACTTTATTTTTCACAAATGCGATGCGGGGAAATTAAGTTTACTCTTTCGAGCACAGATGGAATTTATTTCCGTTCGGTAATATTTTCTGCACTCAAAGAAGTTCGCTCGAAATTCCTTGGCACTTGGAAAACTATTTGAAAAAAGAATCCTCCCCCTTATTTGGACGTAGATTACTTCCATTGTCGAATTTCCTGGGGTGGCTTTCGATCGTTAATTATTTTCGCGTGAAACTTTCCGCGCCGTTTCAATTTTTAATTAATCTTCTGGTGTCGTTTTGGGGGAGGAAAGCGTCGCGAATGCAACCGAAAGAAAATCTGAGAAACTTCGAACAAAGGAAAATAAGTACTCGTGGAGATTGCGTTTTCTTTTGATGTCGGTTATGATGACAGGACGTCCAACCTCAATTCTTCGGCTTTGCAACGTTTTCATTATTCCGAGCTACACATTGTTTCCGAGCTAATCATACACGCAGGTAATTCTACGTGTGTGGAAATTAAGAATCGATATGTTTTTGCGTTATTGTGCTTTTGTGCGACCTAATCCAAATCCCAACAGACCCAGGTCGTTCCTGCATGTCGGCTTTCAAATTAAACGGGAGCGTATCGTATGTTTAAATTACGCAGTGGTCAAAGTACGAACTGCCTGAAAAAAGTCATTTTTGCAAATGTTCGCACTTTTACTCTTCAAATTGAATGTTCGCACTTTCACCCTTCTAATTCTCGCCTTCGTTGAAATGTTCAGACTCCATTGAAATAAATATTCGCACTCTCGCGAAAAAATTCAAGGGGTGACTTGTAAATGGGACGTTCTCGCATAAAAATAAGATACACATCCGGAAAAGTATCATATCAACGCAATACGTAGATATTCTCAAATGTAAATGTACCCCATTAAATTCGCCACCCTCCGTTAACGATAAAAGGAAGGTACTAGGTGAAGTTTCCAAAGGCTTTATTTTCCTTTGTGTTCAACACGCAATAATTCGTACTTGATGTATTTGTGACGAATGCATTGGGCTTGTATTCTTTTGCGTCCATTTTCACCGAATAAACAAAATTGTTCCCTGATTATCTCATCCCATGAGAAAAATTCTCCCCGAATTGAGCTTCCTTCCGGCAAACTCCACAAAATTGAGACATAAAACGCGCGTAATTGGAACCCATTTCGAATCATAATGCTCCCCATAAAAGTTATTGCCGCTGCGTATTCCAACTGGAATGGCTACAGCGGGGTGGTGCAATAATTAGGGCCACAACAACGAATCATCCAACGACCGTTTTAATGGGCTCCTAAATCAATTAACGAATCTTCAACAACGTATTGTGCTTCGCAATTATTAATAGGAGTAAATTGGGTGTAAGTGCCTGCGTTCGACTCGATCCACCCTGACCGTACGTTATAATGCAGGGTTCATGCATAATCCAGTATTTAATGATATTGCACTACCCTCACAACCGCGGATTTATCTGCGCCATAGCTAAAGTTAGAGATCCTCTATAAGGGATGTGTAGCTTAAGTGGTGTTCATCCCTTGGTACGTTGCAGTAACTTATGGGTACTATTATTATTTATATTATTATTATTACTATAATTATTATAGTGATTAAAGTTACATGTATGCTATAATCGCTGGTTTTAGGGTGAAGGATAATGGAGCACAACGAATTTCCACATGAAATATTAAAAAGCAGTTTAGCATAACTTGAATAATAACTGTCGTACATTTTGTAGCGTATCGATTTAGTAATCAGTCTGTTTTTCACCAACACTGTCACGCAGGTGTACATCCACCACAAAAACAAAATGTTTTTCAACTGGAACACGCATGTTTGGAAAATTGGTGATTTGCATTGAAAATGGATGCGTGGTACGTGCCAGGTGTATCAGACCACCCGTCCCACCTATTATTATTTAAAAATTCATATACCTTCTCTTTATATGCCATCAGAGACTATTGTATTTTTAATTATTTTCTAGTCTTTGATACTATGTACACTACCGCTCATAGAAGTTCGGACACAAGACATACTTCAGCATCTTCATCGACGCCTTTCAGCCCTTAGCGTCCATTGCTGCATATTATGATTTGGGACGGATGGAGTAATGCATTTTTACCAGTGGAAATTGTCACGCGGACCGCACCGAGAACTCGCTCTCGGAAATTCCCCTATACTGACCCTATCGACCCGTGCGAGTAGTGACAATTTCCATTGGCAAAAATTCTTCACTCCATCCGTCCCGAATTATGATATTCAGCAGTGGACGCTAAGGGCTGAAAGACGTTGATGAAGATGAGTCATTACATTTGTCGTTTTGCTGAAATATGCCTTGTGTCCGGACTTCTATGAGCGGTAGTGTATACGAGAGAGAATAATTTTGCGCAGCATCATACTTTTTTCGATGCGATTATTACCAATTTGTCTTGCCAAAACCGCGAATGATGGAGGGCAAAACTGTAATCGCCCGACGAGAGCAAATTTTAAACTGAGCACCCACTTGAGAATCTTACTACGTGGAGTAAAGTGTGTGGAAAATTAGAATGCATCGACCCGATTTAATTAATGGTTTGGCTAAGGGCCAGAGGAAAAGTTTGCAGCCCGCCCGACCAGCAACAGTTTATGCTTTATTCCAATTCTGTGACAAATTTTTCTTTACACTTCTTTGGCAGATGGAACTTTTCCTCTTTAGGCGACTTCCACCAAATTTTCTTTGAAGTGCTTTGCCGGATTTTGTCAGTAAAATTTTCCCTAAACTTCTCGGTTGGGCCAAATTTCCCTTCGAGGAATATTCGACAAAAGATCCAATCCACCAGGAAAATCCATTGCGTGCCCTACCGTAGAAAGAACGGCAATACTTATCTCCACTTTATGTACGCAAGTAAATATGGAAAACGCTGCAGTGGTTGCGTGCATGCGTTCCTACCCCATTTACATACAGGCATGACATTCTGGGACGGATCTGGTACACGGAATTCCGTAATTAGTATTCACGTTTAGTTGGGTGCAATTTTAATCCCTCGCGGAAATCAATACAGACATCTTGGTGGATTCGTCGTGTGAACTACAAAGTTCAGAATCTCCGTGCATATTCGAAGTTGGGAGCACTCCAACAATGACAGAAATAAACGCATTTTTTTGCACAGGATCGCTTTTATTGGACTGGAGATTGAGACATTTTCGTTAACGTTGGATTTTATACACATACCTATAGAATCTTATTATCTTGCTGTTTCAATTAATTTATCCCAATTGGGCGAATTAATTAAAAAAAATATTATTAATTAACAAATTATTATTGATTATTATTATTACACTCTTCAAAACGAAGTTTTAATTATTATATTATTATTAAAAAATTATGATTATTAATTTGTGTATATTTTTTCGATCGAACCGAAATTTCAAGGTAATTTTAAAATGGAAGAGAAAGTTCCCCGTCAAAACAATCCAAGTCTAATCAAAATATTATCATTCCCTGTCTTGGGGGATTACGCAAGTCGGATGAAAACCTACACTTGGAAGTTGGAATTCAATAAATTGATGTGGACAGATGTGTGTTATCAAACCGCCCACGCGATGAAATGATCGAATTTCAAAGTCAATTTCCACTGTTTCCACTCCGCGGGCGAATTTCCTTCTAAGATGTACACGTTCGAAAGTCTGGAGGAGAACAATTAGGCAAATCTAAGGGCTACATTGATATCCGTCCGAGTAAAATCTCAGTGGAGCATCTGCGAGAGAATCACACACAACCCGAGCTTATTGGATCGAGAATTTGCATATAAATGGTCCGCTTCTGAAAGTAACTCGGCCATTAAATCATTAGGGGAGACGTTAGAGTTCCGGAAAAGGAAATTAAGCCATTGCTGGTGGGCTGTAATTAAGGCTCCAACAGGTTGCGAATTTCGGTCGCCAAGTTTGCGAGTTTCGATCGCTAAATGGGGAATTTTGATCGCTAAGAACGAATTTTGGTTGCTAAGTAAAAATTTTGGTCGCTAAGTAAAAATTTTGGACGCCAAGTAAAAATTTTGGTCGCTAAGTTAAGAATTTTGATCGCCAGAAATTAACAACTCCTGATCGGTCATTAAGCCTGAAGGGACAAAACACCTCCCCCTGGTCATTAGTCAAGCCACCCAGAAACCGCCTCTCCGTCTTGAGAACAAAGTATCGGAAAATTTGCGTGTCTAATTGCGTTTGGGGACTTGTGAATTTATTTGGGAATGGTTAGAAGGAATTAATTGCTGTTCTTGGAATTTTAATCCAGATTTACACGGGTTTTGATTTTAAGGGGCTCCGTTGACTTTAAACGCCCCATCAAAGGTTTACAATTAGCACAGACTTTGAATTTATAATTATGTTTCTAATATTTGCAATTAGAGAGATGTCTGGTTGCAATGATCTCTGACCTACTCTCTGACAATGCTTTTGGATGTTGGCAAATAAGAAATCTGGTGTAGACATTCGTACAAAGAACAATAAAAATCTGAACTCCGTTCGAGCGTTAATAAAGCGAAATGTTATTTACGTACTCCGGGAGATACATTTTCCTCTCTCGGATTGCGAACATTAAATATAGATATAAAGGCCATTCTCGGTCTTTCAAATTGGAAAACGTAAAATTCAATTCGCATGCGAAATTGCTTCGCCGGTGAAACCTGAAATTTTGCCATAATTTTACCCGTATCAGTGGGAATTGCGATAATTAGGTGTGCGGTATGTGCACCCCTAATGACACATGCATGTCACATTTTAGCCTACGTTCCGGAATAAAACGCAATAATTTTCAGTCGCGTGTTTCCTTTTGCGAAAGAACGATGTCATAATGGAGTGTGGGCACTGTAGATCTACAGTGGTGTGGGCTCAATAATGAAAATCAAAGAGTACGGTATAAATTTAACGTCAAATTCAAGTCATTCATTAAATTTTTGTCGGTCATATCATTTCGAATCATCAGTTCATTTTCTAGCTTTCCATCTGGTGTTTCAAAATTCGCTTTGAAATGTGCTTGGGTTGTTCGGCTATGGTGTGAGTACAGAGAATGATTTTATCCAATGCAAATTTGTGGTGGATTCGGTTGTTTGTTTTCCCGCTCATCCCTTTTCGATGCGTCCCCCCGAACAATTAGCGTGTGACGGATTTTCCTCAATCTGCCATCAAACGTTGCCGCCCCATGAAAGGAGGAATTCGGTTAAGGGATTTAAAATGGCAATTGGGGAATTTAATCGATGGCTCGGAAATATCAATTTGCCGGTACGTTTTGTGCTTTAATTGCGGGAGACTGGATGAAAATAACACCGCGAATTTTTAGCAAATTGGTTGGGGAAATTTGTGAGGGGTAGATCTGGGTCCGGGTTGTGGCATTAAATTCTGCTTGTTCCATGCAAAATTTACTCAGTGTTCTGTGTAGGTAGTGCCATAGCGAAAATGTACTGTGCCATAATGAGAATGGGGTGAATTTACGACGGAGCCCCAACACTAAGAATGGGCGTAGGGATTTCAGATTAGAGCACCCTAGTTCAACAATGGGATGGGAATAAATTGCACCCGCACTTACGGGCGCTATCAAAATTAGAATGGGTATATTTTAACCTAGTTTAAAACATGTTTTATAAGATCGAGGAGGACGCACTCAATGTCCTGAGGTTTGATAAGATTTGGACCGCATTGTAACATATTCCCACACTTTTGGCTCGCGTCCAATATCAAAATATTACACCGAAAATAACATTTTTATATTAAGCGCGACATTAATTGTCTTATTTTCGCGGCGTCCACAATTTTCCCTTCGGATGAGTTCTACTCCCCGTTTCGTATTCCATCTGAGTAATTCCGGAACCCTCGTCTAGATATAAGGAGAAAACTTGACGCGTCCTTAATTGACCACGGCTGATTGGAAATTGATGGGCTCGAACGATGCGACGAAGAGTCATCGAGAGAAAACACATCTCTCCGCCGGGAAAATAAACGTTCCGTGTATTTTTGGTGCGATTCTCTTGTCACTGCACGCCTATTTCCGTCGTGTCGTATTTATATAATTGCAGTCAATTTAAACCAGTCCGCCAATGTCGCGATAATGCGCTGCGTTCTCATTCTTACCAGCGGCAGTTCTTCAACTTTAACCCGATACGGATAAAATCTGTTTGTTCGCATTTCTCCTACGCAACCGTTTTCCATCGCGCGGAAAAATTATTTCGCGCCATTAGAGATAGTGAAGTTTGGCGCTCGCGACTCAAAGCAGACACAATCAGTTTTATCGGGTCGTAATTTACGTCCAACTATCAGCGAAATTTTTGATGACATCGCTCTCCATTGGTTCGATTCTTTTTCGAAAAAGAACCGTTTTCGCAATTTTGCGATGTGATTGTTCGGTTTTTGCTTCCAGCATTTCCTACCTTGAATCATTGCAAAGGGCCAGCGAGAGGGAGCGGGCGGAAAGTTCAGAAGAGTTTGGAAAACATGAACACGCGCTCGCGTTATCTGCAATTTCGACAGTCGAAAATAGGACTGCTTCCGGCGATGGCCGGGCAGCAACTAGTGGCGGAAATCCAACGTGCGCCGTAGCAGGAGCGACACTGCCGCATGATACCGACTCCCTGGTCGAGGAAATTACACCTGGAGCTGCCATGAAACGGGAGAGCTCCGCAGGAATGCCGCAAGAGTTGCCGAATTACAAAGCGTTCCTGGGATGCCTCAAATCTCGCCTGAAGAAACCCACGGACGGGGCGAAGGGCCGATTGCAATATTGAGGGAAATTCCATCGGACGTGCAATATCACCGAAGCGGCGGTGTCGCTCATCGCCACCATTTAAAACGCCATACCGTCACACCATGCTCTGTCACAATCACGGGCGGGTGTCATTCCACAACAATTTATTCACGTGAATATATTTTAATTCCCACTTTGCATTTCCTTGGTTTGACCAGCATTTAATTTTCCACCACCAAAGGTTTAACTAGTTAAAATAGTAATTTCTTCAAAGTACCCACTCCAACTTTAACTTTTTTAACTTTAATTCGCGATGTGGAACTTTCTTTCCACTTCGTGAATTTTTGGTATGTACTGCAACTTCTCCAAACTTATTCTCCTTTAGGCTTTGGATTTTTCTTTAAAGTTTCCCAATATTCCAAGAACTTGGATTTTCTGCTCGAATTGAATCCTTTTTCGTCCTCACTTTTATTGTACTCTTCGAAACAACATTTTAAAACAGTATTTCGCATTGGAATTTCGTTAGAAAAATTGCACGTTCAATTTTCCCTCGCGTAATCATGTTAGATTTATAAGGGTTCTACCCTTATTTTCCCACATGTCAAAGAGCACGTTTTATTTTCCTTATTCCGCGAAAAAAGCGTAAGGGAACGCACGTCGATCAAATTCGATGGAATTCTCCCCCATGATCGGGAGATTTCCATCAAATTTTAATATTTACACAGCGCGCGAGTGTGTGGAGCTGATCCTTGTTGAAATCACATTTCTGGGAGATGCTGCGAAATTCCCCCACACTAGACGTTGAAATGAGAAATTGGACGACTCACTTTTGAAGATTGAGATTACAAAGTGTCGGCAAAAAAATCGTTTTCCACCTGGATGTGTTATATTGTATGCGAGTTGAAAAATCCAATAAACCTGAATACCAATTTCCGCTCATTTTTCATTAAATGCCAATGTTATTAATATTTACAATATATTATTAATTTATATTAATATTCACAGTACATTTAAGATTATATTTTTTCAAAAAAAAAACGAACGTCATGTAATAAGAAAAATTTTGGAACACTACTGTCCATAATTAAAAATATGCAAGTTTCCTATTCCAGAATGGAAATATTACGGAATAGAGGTATGTGAAGTATGAAATCCAGGCAACCAAAAGCACAGGAGAATTTCCTGAGGGACCTTATTGATCGAACTCCAAGAACTTGCATTAAAATTTTTCGTTCTCGCACAATTAATTTTATAAAATCTTTAGGAAATTCAACAAAATTTCAGTTCTAATCCGAATTTCGCGAGGAAAATCCGTCAGTAAAAAACAGAATGCAAAAACAGAGTAAAAACGCTTTATTTAAGTTTCTAATTACAACTTACAAATACAATAAATGCACGAGGTGATTACACTATACAGAGAAAATTGTGGGCGATCCTAAAAGTCAGTACATTGTGAAAATCTAAATCCAGCCTAAATTTCACCACATTACTCGTGAACCGTTGGAACCTCATACTAATCATTAGCGGGGAACATTCCTCACAAGAACTCCATCTCTCGTTCGATGCCGACGAATTTCAGTTGTTCAGTAGGACCGTATCTGAAATAATAATACAATAAAAATAGTAATAATAATAACACAATGATAATAGTATTAATAATATTACAATAATATTTATATTAATAATGCAATAATTATAACACCCGCATAAACTAAAATGGACCTACCTATAATCGAAGAACAACTCTTCGCCAGGTTGGATCGCCCTCTTGGCGAAAATCCCAATTCGGTGATCGCCATTCACCATCATCACTTTGGCATAACAATTTGGGTTGATCGAGTGATTGGCGAAGCGAATTTTATTGCCCTTTCTAGTAGCATCGACGACGAAATCTTGAACGCAAAAATCCCTCACTCTCCAACACTTACAATTGTAATTGCAATAATTACAATTATTACCCCAATAATTACAATTCTTTCCTCAACAATTAAAATTTTTACCTCGATACAATTATTCCCTACTGTCTTTAAGCGATTAAAAATGCATGGACCTTCCCCACGATTACAAAGTTAAACGCGTTTTCCTACTGTCACCTTGTATACCCCACCAACTCACCGTTATTCAGGTTGAATAAGAAACTGCACATGTACTTATCGTACACTTTCCCCCTCCTGTCCGCCTCGTCCTGCGATATAATCTCGCCGCAATACTCAGAGATGAATTCGTTCTTCTGAGCGCTATCTTTCAGGAAAATACCCCAGCCCGCAACGTCAGACGGAGCCATCAGTAGGTGTTTATCTGCCGAAACGAAGAGAATACCGGTACATTTAATCATCCGGAAAATGCCGTTTCGCAGTACGTACGTTGTCCTCTTTGCACGCTGACATTCTTGCAGGTGATCTTCGAGATGTCGAACTGATCGGCCCCGCAAGTCTGGCACAAATCTGGGTCGCATTCTCTAACTGCAAGGTAGCAAGGGCACTGTTTGGTGTTGCACTGCGCTTTGCAACGGCAACCCGGAAAACGGTTCTGGCCTGCGGGTGAAAAATTTGTTCCGGAATTATTGTTTTTTTTATGTGGATTTTTGGTGGGTATTTTGGAAATTCGGGAATCCTTACAGTCCGAGCTGCAGTTGCAAAACTTCTCGCAGAAATTCTGGGCGCCTATGCAGGGACACAGGGCGTCGCAGCTCTGGCCGGGATGATCGCAAGGCGTGAAGTTGTAGACGTGATTGCTGCTCGAGTCCTTCTTCAGTTGGATCTTGCGGCAATGCATCGACCACAGGCGGTGCTTCTTCTTCTTCTTCCTGGGCGGAGTGTAGTCCCTGCACGATTCCTCGGTGGGAATGTGCGCGGCTTCTTTTTGGGCGAACTGGTAGACCTGTTTGGGAAACAACCGGGAATAAATTCTATCGTCGTGTCGGGCATTATTGCACGAACCTGCTGACAAGTTTTGGTGAGCATCAATTGAGAGAAAGCGCAGTAGTTGTTGAGGAAAACTTTGTGCAATGTCCGGAATAAGCTTTGGTCGGATCCTGTCCATTCGGTTTGTTGGTTGTTGCTCATTAACCCGAGGAGATTGTAGGAGGTTGTTGTTGAAACGGCATCATCGGGGGAATCTGTCGAATGTTAAAGTGATTTATCCCTGGATTTAATACAAATTAATTGTACCTTTGTTGTATTTATTGCTGTCGTTACTGTCTTCCGAGCTGGCCTCGTTCCCTGAATCAACGGACTGCTGTTTGCAAATTTTCCTCGGTAATGAAGCGCTATTTCTACCGGACTCCTCTTTGACTGCTTTAATTTTCTGTTCCGCCTGCTCTTGTTCTTCCTTCTTAGCGTTAGCCGCCAAAGTTTCTTTGACGCCGTCCTTGAATTTTTTCCACTCTTATACTTTATACTTCCCGAATATCTCATTACATATAAAGGGGTTTGTTTTCACTGTCATACGTGTTATACTTCCAAAATAACTCGTAAGAAATGGGATTTTATGGGTTTTACGAATCCAAGAATACATCAAATTACCAATAACATATAACAGTCCGGTCCGCAAGGTTCCGCGAAAGCCTTCAAATCCGGACCCCTACGTTTCTGCAAGTTTGGTCCGTGATGGGAAACTTGCAAACCTACCGGGAATTCAAGCAAAATCATTAATTCTCAATCGTTAAATTTTCGTGAAAACGTTTTACTACCGTAATCATCGATGCTTTATGTTTATTCGTGAAAGCGAATGACCGTAATCATGTATGGTTTATGTCATGTACGGTTAGTGTAATGTTTAAGCGCGGCTTAAGGTCGGATGACCTTACCTTGGCTCCCTGCGGTGCAGCAATAACAAAAATATAGGTTCAAGCGCTGGCTTCAAACCTTTTACTGTTTATGTGTAAAAGTTCTCGAGACTTACGGTGCAAGAAGCAGTCGTATTTGAAGCACCTCCTGCAGAATAAAGTGTGGAATGAGTGCATGGTTTGTTCTCTAGGCACCGATTCTGCCGTCGGTCCGTCGATGTTCGGAGTGCATTCCGGAGGTAAAGCGTTCGGATCGATCCTTTCCGTTAACTCGATGTATCTGAGGACGATTACCGCTTTCGTAAGATCTTCTTTTCATGAATATTATTACATTCATCGAACCGAACTTTTTGATTACATTTTACATGATACCGACTCACTTCTCTCTCAGTTGCTCAGCCCGCCCTTTGTCCGGAAACTGCGAAGAAATGGCCTGAAAAATCATGAAAATGGGAAAATCGTCCTCCTTTTTTAAATTCTCCTTTCCCTCCTCGTCCTTCTCCTTCTTCCGCTCCGCTTTCCCATCTTGGTATTGCATCAGAGCGTGCACCAACTCCACGAAGATCTGATCGTCGATGAAACCGGATTCCCTGTCTCCGTGCACTTTCCCATCGTAATTCTTTATGAGTTCCTCGATGAACGTGCCGTCCTGATCGAGGATCTCGTCTCCCATGTACGGAATGTTATGCAGGACAGTTTCGTCTTCGACCATGAAATTTTGTTGTATGGGCGCCCAAGTGTACATTGTCGGTATCGGATTGACGGCGTTGATTATTTTAATCGGAGTCACTTGTATGTCACCTGTTGCATGAATATAGTATAGGGTGTCTGACATTCTGTTGTATATGGTAATTACCTTCGTTCCCAACAACTTCAGCCTTCTTCATACAAGAAACCCGAGACGGAGGGTCCGGCGTCGTAACCCAACGGACCTTACCCTCCGTCCACTTCTTTTGCTCGGCAATGAGAATATCAGTCATCTTTTTCCTGTTCATATGCCAAGCTTCCTTAACGTCGTCGGCCCTCTTGTACCTTTTCACCTGTCTCAAACGGTAGTACTCCTGCTTCACCCTCTTCTTCCATTCCGCACTCACTTTTATCTTCGACATCACTCTAACTTGGGTATACCCTAACTTGCCTCAGCAAAAATTAATTAGAGCAATTATCATCGCGCTGTATCAGAATCGTTTTTAATTAATTGGTTGGCGGTGAAGCTTTCGGACTTAAGTTACATTAAGATTGCAAAAAAATACGGTATACCAATTTAACAAGAAATATAACAAAGTTACTGGCATAAAACAGTGGTAATAACACAACGGTAATCGAAGTGCAGGTAATGGTACGATCAGAGACAACAAGGCAGGAAATGAAGTTGACAAAACAATGGCTGGCGCGTAAACGTCTCATCTGTCAAAAATGACAAACGCGTGAAGTTTGCCACACGAATTTCGAAATTCCCGCGCAAAATATTAACGGGTGATTCGCGCGTCAAACGGTAGATGGCGCCAAGATTGTTAGGTCCATGGTTGGGAAAACCAGGTGGACGTCTATCGCTTTGTTAACGATGAAACCAAAATGACAGACGATGACAGCTGTCAGTTGGTTTAACCAAATGTAAAATTGCGCTATCTTGGGATGATTTTCCCACAATTTAGACCGCGTCCCCATTGTTGAGTACTCAGCACATGGTTTCGAAGTGATCACAAGTTTTTTAAAACAATAAAAATTGGTAAAATTTTGCCGAAACTCCTTTCGAGTTGTTTGTGAATCAGCCTTTGCACAGATAACTAAAAATATATACGCACAACTCGTCGTGTACGCGACGCGAGCGCCATCTGTTGATTGTTTCTGCAAGTACCGGGCAATTTATTTAAGTTAGGCTGAAGGAAAAAGACTGAGTGTCCCAAAATTCGCACGCACTGGAGAAACGAAAATCCCTAGCCATATTTGACAACAATCAGCTGAGAGCTGTCAAAAGTTGATTGATTGTAAACAAGGTTATGTGGACCGCAAAATGAGCAAAAATCTGCAATCCCAAACGAAACTCACGGAGTTTGCACCGTTACATCCTGAAGAAAAACAGCAAGGCGTGGGACAGTTGATATCGAAATTTTTCGGGTTCGGCAAGGCCACTGTTGAGCCGGTGCAAGAAAATCCTGCCGATGTGCCTTATCAGGAGTCGATTCCCACTTGGGCTGTTGACGCTGTGTCCGAGTCTTCTATAAAGGATGAGGCTTCGGGTTCTATGTATCAAGTGGATGCGGTGGATGAGAGGAGTCAACCGAATGTCTTGAGGAGGATACGGAGCCTGTTGGCTCATAAGAGCAATGTGAGATCTCGTGGAATTTAAATTATAAATTCGTTCGTTCGCACTAACTTTATTATACTTTTCAAGAGGAAGTTTTGAAATCGTCTTGATCATATTCCGTTAGGTTAAATTCAACTCGAAATAAATTAATCGCAGAATTTACAAGCGTATGGTGACACGGAGCTCAAACAGTACTGGATGCCGGACTCCGTCAGCAAAGAATGCTACCTCTGTTCCGAGAAATTCACCACTTTCCGACGGAGACATCACTGCAGGGTTTGCGGCCAGATATTCTGTTGGCAGTGCTGCAAGGAGCACATTCCTGGCAAAATATTCGGCTGTGTGGGCGATCTGAGGGTGTGCACGTACTGCTGCAGGGTAGTCCTAACTTACCTGCAGTCTTCGGACGTGGACGCCGACTTAACGGCAGACCTGAAGTCTTTGCAAGAAAATTTGCAGTCGAAGTACGGCTCTTCGATCAGTCTGTGCACCGCGCCGAATACGGCGAGCAATGCTAGTCAGATTGAGTCGGCGGATGGCGGGCCGACTTTACGCAGGAAAATCTCTTTGGGGTACCAAGAGGAGAAGTTTTCTTCCGGCCGGTAAAATATTATTCATATAAATATGAATAATTCTTGATGTTCATATTCATATTAATATTCCGTAATCATATGAATTCTCCTTAGTATTAATTCCTGTTACATTGGTATTTTCAGTTCGCCAAACGTAAGCTACTTATCTTCAGAGGAAAAGTGCAGAGCTCTGCAAAATTCTGCATCGCTGAGAAGCCTTTACGAAGACATTTTTCATTCTAACAATGCTTTACCACTCCAAACGCATAGGCACCGGTTGAGGTCTTATTCGGGTTGCTTTTTGGGTTCGGAGCTGGTCGATTGGTTGATTTATCAGCAAAAATCCAGCACTAGGTAGTTAGACCATGGGTTTTATTATTTTTAAATTGTTTAATTTATTTTTTAAATTATCTGTTTTTTAAATTATTTTGTTCATTTGATTTTTACAGAGTACAAGCAGCTGCAATCTGCCAGGCTCTCCTCGAGGGCGGTTACATAGAGTGCGCTATCGAACCGTCGATTTTCATCGACGGCTTTGCCTTATACAGGCCTGGAGCGATTTTATCACCGGAGCCGGTGAATGCCAAAAAGACCATAGAAACTGTTAATCCGGACGAGCCGAGTTGGATTCAGTATGTTCCGCAAGAATCGAGTACTACAGGTAATTATTCTTCTTATCTTTTAATACATTACATTCTTCAATTAGCTTTTAATGGATTAGTTCAGTGCTTCAAGCTTTCCATGCATTGGTTTTCTATATTGAAAATAAATGATCTCTCATACCTCTGTTTGAGCCAATCAATAAATAAATTTAAAAAAATATTATTAATGTACGTTGGAAATAAATGAAGACTCTGACACGGAATTCTCGCCTCATCACGGCCGCATCACTTCTTCTTCTTCCTACACCCTCGATTTAAACGTTGGTGCGAACACTGTCTACCTATCGCGGCCTCAAGCCTCGATGTCCAGTTTGCACTCTCAAGATAGCGACAGCGACATGGAAAAGCACAGGAGTATTTGCACGGAGATCCCGGAAGTCCGGACTTCCGAACAGAGGGAATTCGTTCCGGAAGCCGGTTGGCACGGCGCGAACGCACTGCGCGATGAAAACGGGGAAAAAATAGCCTACAACCTCCTAACGCAGGCTTACGCGCAGCACGAGGAAAACCTACTCAAACAACTTTTAAGCTCAAATGGGTTGACCATGAGTTGGAGTGAAGTGTTGATACCTCTGATCCATGAAGTTATCGACGCTATTAGACCAGGTAAGTCTTACTAAAATTTTCACATCGAATAAATTGATTCTGTATGGATAATTAGTTAGTATCGATAATTTTCCACAAGCAATAAAGCTATCTCACTGGAGGAAATACGCTAAAGTAATTTTATTCCGCAAGATTTGCACCACAACGCCCAGGATATAGATGTGAGGCAGTACGTGCAGTTCAAAAAAGTCCCGAACGGCGTCCGAACGAACAGCAAATTCATCAGGGGGATCGTTTTCAACAAGAACGTAGCCCATAAGGGGATGGCGAAAAAATACGACAACCCTAAAATACTCCTCCTGCAAGGCTCCATAGTCTACCAGAGACAAGAAGGTCGGTTTATGTCTTTGGAGCCGGTGATTATGCAGGAGCACGAGTACCTCAGGCACGTTGCCGCTCGCATTATAGCCTTACAGCCGAATATAGTTTTGGTGCAGCGGACGGTGTCCAGACTGGCTCAAGACTTGCTAAGGGAACAAGGGGTCACTTTAGTTTTCAATGTGAAAGAGCAAGTTTTGGAGCGTCTGGCCAGGTGCACTCAAGCCGATTTGGTGAATTCAATCGATGCGCACATAGGGCTCCGACCTAGGATAGGCACTTGCAAGAAGTTCTATTTGTGGGCTCACACTTTGGAGAACCGAGCGCCTAAAACGCTGATGGTCTTCGAAGGACTGCCTCAGCACAATTTAGGCGGAACCGTTTTGCTGAGGGGCTCGACTAAGGCGGAACTTGTTCAGGTGAAGAAGGTGGCTTCGCTTTTCCTCTTCGCCTGTTACAACTGGAGGTTGGAGAAGTCCTTTTTGATGGACGAGTTCGCCCAACCGCCTAATCCCAAACACGAGTTCTTCGACGAGAGCAAGGAGAACTCACCAGTCGTTGAGTTCTCTTCGAACGAGGACGTCATCGTGAGAAATAGTTCCGAAGACATCGTCGCCGAAAATAATTCCGAGGCGAAATGTGGAGATAATGGGGAAAGTGGAGAAGAGGCTGTTGGATTGCAGAAAGGCAAGGATGGTAAAATTGGAGGAGTTGGTGCGAAGAACGTTGCGATCAAAATAGAAGACGTCGGAACGGAGGAAGTATCTGATTTGGACGGATTGAAGATTTCCAAACCGTCTGATGAGGAAAACGAAGTGTTTGCGAATGCCGGTGGTGACAATAGGAAGCGGATCATCGTAAAGTCTATCAGCGATTTCACCGATCCACTTCATTCCTACAACGCTCTACTAGCTAACGCCGGGTCGGAGAAATTTTCCGTGGCTGAGTTGCCGTTTTCCAACAGCTTTAGGAAATCTTTGGATGACACAATTCTCTGCGTTTCTCCTTACGTGGTGTTCAGCGTACCTTTCTTGGAGACGGAGGTCGGGAGGAAGTGCAAACTGCGGAAGTTTTTTCCTAATGAGATTTACTACAGCGAGCAGTTCCACAATAAAGCTAAGAAATCGATTCGGGAGGTCGAAGCGGTGGAGAACAACAAGAATAGAACGGTGAATGTACGTATTGACTTTTGTACATACACGTATGTTTTTATACGTCTTATACTGTTTTTGTACGTACATATCTGTTATTTATTGTTGAGTGAGAAGTTGTATGTTCATAACAATAGTCTTTCCAGATCAAACCGTTCCACCCTTTCATAACGACGAAAATATGCACCAGCGTGGAAAGTAACGAGATTCAAGCTCTATTAGCTCACTTCAGAGCTTGCGGTGGAATATACAAGAAAAAGGAGACCCTTGTCGTTCCCACCGGCACTAAGAAGGAGAAGGAAACTAAGATCGATCGAATTGATGCGTTGGACGTGGTCAATCACCAGAAGATTTCCGTGCTTTTCTGCAGTTTCAGCCACGAATCGAACAATTCCCCAGCGTTTTGCGTTTATCCTTGGTGAGTGCAATTATGTGAACAGCTGATATAGCCCTCAGGGATTAGTTCAATTAAGTGGGGGCGCCTCGAATCGCGAATACCAAACATTTTATTGCTACAATAAATAAATAAATAAAAGAGAAATATTCTGTGACGATACCGGGGAAATTGTACGAAGCAATTTCCGTCCATTAGGGTAGTACCGATGGATTTCTACGGCATAAACGACATACCGTTGGGTTGTTTCCTCGAACGGTACTGTTTCCGTTCGGCCTACCGTTGTCAATCGAAGACGTGCGAAACCCCCATGTTGAAGCACATTAGGAGATTCGTTCACAATTCCGGCTGCGTGAGCCTCTCTCTCAATAGCTTCGACAATGACTTCGCCGAAGAAGACATAGTGATGTGGAGTTGGTGCACCAAGTGCCAAAGCGTTTCTCCCGTAGTCCCCATGTCCACGGACACTTGGTCTTTTTCTTTCGCTAAGTACCTCGAGTTGAGATTCCACGGGAACATTTACTCCAGGAGGGGCAATCCGCCTTGCCAGCATAGCTTGCACCACGATCACCATCAATATTTCGGTTACAAGAACATTGTTGCTTCCTTTAAGTGAGTTGAAAAATAACAATAGAATTTCTTAATTATTCCCTACAATTTTACTGAATCCAGATACACAACGATCGACCTGTGGGAAATTTCCTTACCACCTCCAATAATAACAATAAAATACGATCCAATAAAGCAACAGGAAGAGATGATCGATGAAATCAAAGTTTTGGCTCAAAAAGGTCACGATATCTATTCAACGATCGGGGAAAAACTTTCATTGCTGCCCAACGATTTAGAATTTGTCAACGGCTTCAAGCAAATACTTTCCAAAGAACAGAGCATTTTTAAACAGAAAATCGAAGAGGTCCAACTGAAGTTGACCTCGCCTACCTTGGAACACAAAGACTTGGATTTTTCTCGAAATAATGAAGGTTTGATCGCTTTATTTTTAATATTATAGAATAAAGCCTACACTTCACGTACGCAACTTCCTCGCAGATCTGGAATTGGCAGTCTTGAGAATAGCCGATTCTTTGATAAGACTAAAGAAAACGATAGTCGACGCAGTGGAATCTTGGAACATGAGATTATCCGAAGCGCTGCGAAAGAGGGAAAGCGATAAAAAGAAGGAAAAACCTACGGAATTGGACAGCCCGAACAGTGCGGAGCAAAAACCTCTCCTTTCGGATAATGCGAATTTAGACGATTGCCATCCAGAACAAGGAAACACGCCCGGAATGACCAAGAAGATCAAAAGTTTGGATCAGGGTGATGGTGTGTTAAAATCTTCCTTACATATCATCAGGTTGTCCAAATCATCACGTTTCTAATAATTCCAAATCATCAAGTTTTATTAATTCCAAACTACCTTCTCAAATTTAGTTGACGACAGACCGTCGTCATCTCCAAAAAGTCACCATAGGTCTCACTCTGAAGGAACAGTACTTTCTCAAAATGAAGACGTGTCCGACGCAAAGAAAGAAACAGATAAGAAAACCATGAAAAATATTCTATCTCAACTTCTTCCATCCAATACTGCATTCACACCTATGACAGTAAGTTTAATCGCATACACACAAGTATTACCACGGTATACGTACACCGTGGTATTTCCATATGGTATAATAATTATTATTATGTTTATAATAATTTTAAAATACGATTATGAATCTACAGCCTGCTTTTACTCCACAAGAACACTACTTGCTACCAACAGGAGTCCACTTCCCCATAGTGGTCTACGAATCGGAACCGAGCTCCATAATAGCCTATGCTCTCAATTCTTTTGATTATAAGAAGAGCTTCGAAGATTTACCTGGAAAAACTAGTCACGGCAACGATCAAACGCCTAGTCCGGTGCATAAGAGAAAATCCCAATCGGACAAAGATAAACCCGAAACAAACGAGAACACGACTGAAAAATCGAGTATTTTATCGTTTTTGAGGGCGAAGGATTCGAAAACGGATTTGATGAACACTTCTCTCAATTCAAACGTTTCTGATCCTGGGTGAGTGTAAAATTTTAAATTAAATTATTAATTATAATTTAATTATAATTATTATCATTATAAAAATTTCTACACTTACAAAAATGACCAAGTTTGCAACTAAAAATATTCCTTCAGACCACCAGTTGATCAACCGACTCCCGAAAAATCCGACGACGCAAAGAAACTGAAGCAGCAACACGTCGAAGTTCAATTTGAAGACAGCACGTGCAAATTCTTCTGCAGAATTTATTGCGCTGAACGTTTCCATTGGCTCAGAAGCAAAGTCCTACCGATCGGCGAAGAAGCCTACATTAGATCCTTGTCCAGATCCGTCCAATGGAACGCAAGAGGAGGTAAATCTGGGTCGACTTTCTGCAAAACTACAGGTAGCCATCTAATTTAATTAATAGTATCTAATTTAATTAATAGTATCTAATTTAATTAATAGTATCTAATTTAATTAATAGTATCTAATTTAATTAATAGTATCTAATTTAATTAACAGTATCTAAATTAATCGTTCGTACGTCAATTGAAATTTCCAGATGACCGGTTCATCTTGAAGGAGATGCCCTCCAATGAAATAAAAGTCTTCCTCGACTCAGCCAAAAATTACTTCGATTACATGCAAAGGTGCATCGCTAGCGCACAACCGACGCTCCTGGGTAAAATAGTCGGTGTTTACCAAATAATCTTCAGCAACAACAGTACAAACGCAACCCTAAGAACGAACATGCTGGTGATGGAGAATCTGTTCTACAACAGAACGGTGACTCAAAAATTCGACTTGAAGGGCTCGATGAGGAATCGATTAGTCAACCCGGACAATAAGGACGGAGAAATCGTTCTTCTGGATGAGAATTTACTCAAAAGTATGTTGTCATATTTTATGTTTTTTTTTTTTTTTATATTTTGTATATTTTTATATTTTTTATTATTTATTTATTTTATATTATTTATATTATTTGTATATTTAGTATTAAGATTTGAAATTGTTCACTTCCAATTTGAACGTTCCAGTGACCTGTGATTCACCCCTATACATACTACCTCATTCCAAAGCAGTATTAACAATGGCCATTCAGAACGACACTGAATTCCTATCGACCCAATCCGTGATGGATTACTCTCTGCTTGTCGGATTGGATTCGGAAAATAAAGAACTAGTTTTGGGAATTATTGGTAAGATCTGTTCTTCAACTCTTTTGATGTGTTCCCGAATTGTTTCGGTGTATTAAATTTGTTCATCAACACCTCTTGCAGTGTATTCCCAATTTGAAATTTACAGATTACATCCGCACGTTCACTTGGGACAAGAAGATTGAAACGATGGTCAAGAAGAGCCTGATTTTGGGAGGGCAAGGCAAATTACCCACAATCATCTCTCCCGAAGAATACCAGAAGAGGTTCATGCAAGCGATGCATCGATATTTCCTCGAAGTCCCTGACCCGTGGACCGGTTTAGGGAAAGGGCTTGAGTGTTGAGGATATTATTTTATTGCGCATTCCAAAAATGTAAATAGTATTTATGCGATGGCCGTATGTTTATAATGAATTAATATATTATACATAATAAGTAAATATGAATTATTATGAATGAATAAAAATAAATGATTTATATGCATACCTGTTGTATTTTTCTAACTCGTCCCTTGTCATAAAATCAGTGTTGTGATTTATTTGAACGAAATTTTTTGTGCATGAAAAATAATATATAAAAAAATAAAAGATAAATAATAGAGTCATCTAGTGAATTGCCGACCCAAAAATAAGTGCCTACGTATAGCAAAAACAATAGTTCGGGCAAAATGGGTTAACGCGTCAAATCAGGCGTGAATGCGCACTATCACTCTTCGTTAAACTGTGTGTTAATTGTTGTGAAATTAAACCCCCCTATTGAAGGAATTAATCCGCTGGAAATTCTCCCTACTGTAATGCGTAAATCGATGGTGCACAATGCACAAGGGGTGCGGGAGTTTCCCTGAGATAATTAAGTGTAATTATGTGCTGTGCTATCACTCGGTGCTGGAGCTTGTAGCAGATATTGTCTAGAGGCCCTAGGTTTTGTTGTAGCAGCGTCCACTGCTGCATAGCATAATTTGGGACGGATGGAGTAATGCATTTTTGCCCGTGGAAATTTTCACGCGGACCGCACCGAGAACTCGCTCTCGGAAAATCACCTATACTGACCCTATCGAACCGTGCGAGGAGTAGACGCGCCGCGTCGTCGTTTAGCAGGCGCAGTGAATGCGCACGCGATTAATCGAGGCGCGAGACCTATTGGGATTTCGTATATAGGACTCGAGCCTCGACTAATCCCGTGTGTAATCACTGCGCCTGCTAAACAACGGTGCGGCGCGTGTATTATTCGCAGGGGTCAGTATCGCGAATTTTCCGAGAGCGAGTTCTCGGTGCGGTCCGCGTGACAATTTCCACAAATTATGATATGCAGCAGTGGACGCTAAGGGCTGAAAGATGTTGATGGAGATTATATTTGTCGTTTTGTTGAAGTATATGCCTTGTGTCCGAACTTCTATGAGCGGTAGTGTACATATTCCATAACGGTCACCTCACGTGAGCTGCTGTTCTCGACATCTTTTCGAGTGTGATGGATTTCCCCGTCTCAAACACGACTTCATCTAATGGAAGCTTCAAATATCAATCAATAATTTCACACACACACACGTCCTCGTGCTCGATGCTTTGTGAAGAAGACACAATCAGTAGAATGTGCCTTTGACGTGCATTCTTTTACTGAGGCACTGGAAGAAATGACAAAGAAATGAACATTCGGGGAAGACAAAGCCAGGGAAGGAAAGGAAGGATAAGGGATGATAATGAAGGTTTAAAATCGTTCAAGCAAATCCGAACTCAACTGTTTCCGAAAATTGAAATTATCCTTCCTCTGTCACCGTCAATCAAATGTAGGTTTTCCCGGTCTTCCGATCAATTTGTTTTTTTGTGAAATTCCACAATGGGCAGTGCGTCCTTCCTCAGTCTGGTGACCCTCTGTGGCACCATGTTGGTGGCGGTCTGCCTGTACTACGACTACCTGCGCCATCGAGACCCCAACTTCCGCCAGAAGTTGCGGCAACGCAGGGCCGAAATGAAGAGGCTCAAGTCGGCCAAAGCCCTCCCCAAGCCCAGCGAGCCGGACGTAAACAACACCATCGACAGGCAGAGGGTGATCCTTCGGGAGTTCCAGATGGCGGAGGAGCTGATGACGGGCGGTCGATGTGAAGACGCGGTGCAGCACTTCGCCAAGGGGATCTCCTACTGCGATTTTCCCGATAGCATTATAGACGCCCTTCGGGGGACTCTGCCACCGGTGGCCTTCGAGATGCTACTGACCATCCTGATCAACTCTTACGGCAAGCGGTTCAAGACGCTGGAAGACGAGTTGATCAGGAGGATGGATAAAGGGAGGATGCTGTTCATGGATAACGGGGGAATCTTGTTCGGTAATGTTCTGTAATTCCCTTTGTGCGCTCGATGGGCAAATAAAGAAACATCGATACGTGCGGGCTGGATTTTCCAAGGGCAATTTGCGCAAGGTGGTTCGGAAGTGTCGCCCTTAACCACGTGCCGGTCTGGTTCGAAGGGGTCAGTTACTTGTCGGTAGCCCTACGATGCAAACACTACGACCAAGACACGCTACCTCAGAACAGTACGGCAGGATAGCTCTTGGAGCGAGGGCTCAAGCCTGCTGAATGTTAGTCGTTTCTTCTTTCTGTAGTTCGGTTAGCTTTGATGAGCTTTTATTATCAATATGTTTCATAATCGAAGGGACGGCGTGTGAGTAAGGGTGGCGAGTGAAAATGGAGAATACGTGCATTGGAATAGAAGAGGTTCCAAGAAAACGCAAGTCGAGGTAAGAGCGTTGTGGATGAATATTTAATAAAGCTCTAAAGGGATAATTAATGTTTCGTTCGAGTGAAAATGCTACCTGTTGCTGATTCACTTCCACGATTAATACATGCTCGGTTGCTAATGTGAGTCGTGTTACCAATACATAATTGGATGCGTGGTAGTTGCTGACAGAACTTGCACCAATTCATCGACGATTGCATGCCTGCACGGACTAGAATACTGTACAATTTTTCGCCTGTGAAGTCTGGTAGTTTCTAATAGAAGACAACAAATCTTTATAAAGACAACAAATCTACATGAAGACAACAAATGTTTATGAAGACAACAATTCTTTACGAAGACAACAAATCTTTATGAAGACAACAAATCTCCATGAAGACAACAAGTATCCTCGAAAAATTTCGCATTGCAATTGAGTCCGACGACTTTCCTGCGTGTCCTCCACCTAAATTTATTCCTCTAAACAACCGGAAAGTTATTTATAAGGGATTTAACTGACAGAGCGATAATGCATGTGAGTCAAGGGCGGCGTGAAAGTAAGCAGAATCAATGGCCTCAATCTAAGATATTTATGATTGAGATAGTTTCGTCAAGGGGGTGGTTCTTAATGAAATCACGCGACTGTTTATTACGGTGCTCCTCGGCTCATTCACCGTTTGGCTAATCTGATGCGTTTCGAAATAGGCTCACTCTGACTCTAGCACCTTAATCAAGGCCCGACTTAAGATGGTATCGCCGCTTTACAGGCAGAACTTGTGTTTATTGAATTTAATTACGGAATATGGATAAACCGCCCCCTAAACCCAATTCGCTGGGAAATAGGACAAGCGTGACTCGCGAAGGATTGAAAAGTAAAAAATGAAGTCCAAGCGAAATGCGAACCAGAATTCAGACCGCAATCATTATACATGGAGGGAAATTTGGGTTAGGAGGTCGTCGTGATTGGCCGAGACGTCGCGACGCGACGCTTTCCTTGCCCACCTTCCCCGACTCAACCCTCACCTATTACACACTTATAATGGCCCTAATGATTATACTTACAAATGCTCTCTGTACTTCTCGACCATTCAATTTCAATCGTATGAGGAGGCAAAACCAATTAGTTTATGAGAATTGGGCCAAAGTTCGTTTTGCTTGTGCAAAGATTTTTCGATAAATGTCCGTCGTACCTGTCGCGACCAGGCACGAACCCTTCATGCAACGGCATTCTGGGATAGTTTCGCGTAGATTCCACAGTCGATGGAGTGTTCAGTTATCCGAGGCTTCGCTTTGTATTAGGGGGAAGTTCCGTTGAAATTAGTCATCACAGTGCGATGGGTTGAAAAGAGGTAGGTTGTCTTTCCTAGATCAAATCTACTCGTCATGCTTTATTCGTACTTAATAATTTCTGTTACATCTATCAAATACGTTAGGTATATTGAATTACCATTTGAAATTGACTTACAACCAATAATATCAAATGGCTTTGAAAGTTGAAAATTTTGGAATTTCCGAAAAGGAACTCTCCTGCACTTCGGCTATTTCCAAGACAATCTTTTTACTCAAAACGGTTAGGTGCAAAAAGACGTGGACGAGTCCACTGGCGAAGGCGAAAAGTCCAAAGAACAAAAACGAACGACTGCCCCCAACATATCGGAAGAGCATTCCTCCAATAATGCATCCAAAAAGGCTACCTGGAACTTCCAATATCTACAATTTCCAAAATTATAGGAATACTTTTGTACATATACCATGCACAATTATCTCATTCAAAAAGGTATAATAATCGTACCAATACTATCCACAACTCCCGATGATATCCCTTGAACAGTTGTATTAGCTCCTGTTGGTGCCATAGAATTCGCAAACTCGACTATAACTGTTGTTGCAAGGGGAAATGTTAAACCATAGGTCAGCAACTCCACCACTATGACCCACCAAGGGTCTGGTGCCACAGCTATCAAAACACTCCGAATTCCATAGAAAAATAGGACTATTGTCGAACAAAAAGGGTATCCATATTTCTTCAGCAGTGCTCCTGCACCAATAATAAAATTTCTTTTTGAAGCATATACTTCCTCGATTTTTATCATAATGTTAATTTATTTATTTTTAATTTATTATAATTTTAATTCATTTATTTTCAATTTATTATAATTTTTATCATAATAAAAATCGAGCACCTGCAAACGGAAAGAATATTCCTTCCCCAACGAAACACCCCACGCCGACGATCAAACCTTCTATAAGTTTAACCCCATCAGTTCCGGAGAGAACGGCCAAATCCTCCAAATACCAGAAAATGAAAAACTCGACGAAGGTGTCCAGCGTGCCGAAGACGGCGCAATAGCACAAGAAAGCAGCCGTCTGTCTGTTGGCCAAAAGGGCCCCGACTTCTTTCAATATATCCTTCGGCGTCTCTACAACAGGCAACTGATCAAATTCGAATGGCACGTTTGCGTTTCCAACTGCCCTAATACCTGGAGTTTGCAGCACACCAATAAATCCACAACGCCAAATAAAATCAACGCGGCAAAAGCTGGAATGTAAGTCTTCTGATCGTCGAACCAAACACCCACTATCAGTCCTGAGAGTAAGGCCGAAAGGCCGTACCCGAAGCTGCCCCAAACGCGTTGCTTTCCATAGTTGGACTCATCACCTAATCGTTCTTTAGTCGTTAATTGAACTGCTCACGAGATTTTTTAACACGTTTGTTCAAATTGTTATTATATAATTGATTAAATAATTATTGAATAATTGATTAAATAATTATTGAATAATTGATTAAATAATTATTCACAGCATAGTGCATAACCGAAGGCAAAACTTACCAATCACTTCAAAACATATCGAATCATTCATAGCGCCGACCAGAGAAAGTGCAACACTGCTAAAAGCAATCAAAGATAGATAAACCCAGAACTGCCACAGCCCGAAAACGCATCGATCTTCAATTTCTAAAACCTCCTTGCAAACATAATTGGGATCATTAGAAAATTTCGTCCAATTATTAGGACACAATATTTCAACACTCGATGCACCATTTAACGGAGAACATTCATATTTTTGCGTTCCACACCAATCGTGCTAAAAATTAATTCAAATTCCCAACATCATATTGTGTAATAATTGAAATCTATCATAATATGTAGTGAATTTTCTTTCATAATATGAATAAACATTGAATAATTAATAAAAATAATAAACAGTACTGTTTATTCAATTATAATTGGAGTACACCAACCGTCTCATTACAACGAGGAACATCTCCTTCGAAATAATACGTAGTCACTGTCCTTTTAGGAATTGGATAAAATAGAGAAAAACTGACAAAAACCAAGAAAATCGCAGTAATGAAAAGGAACTTCCTATAACTCCTATGCACGTCCGAAGCCATTCCGAAAGCTGAATTAGTGAACAATATTATAACGGGAAGGAAACCGTTGATATTTCCCATCATCACCGATGAAATTCCCAAATCCTTCCCGATAATCGGAAGCTGTGGGCCAAGACCTCCAACTGCTAAATTATAATTACGTATGTGAATCCACTTGTGTTGATAGGATACATGCAAAGTAGTATACCTACCAGCATTGAAAAGGAAGAAGTGCCCTTTCATTGGCAGCAACTTCTTGTTGATTTTGAAACTGAACATTTGCACTAATATGAATATTACACCCGTTGATTATAACACCGGAATAGCAAAAATACTGTCATAGAGTGATTCCTAAAAAAATAGTCCATGGTACAGTGGTTGGATTCAGGCATTTTCGAGATTTTATCCAACTTTGTTTTATTATACGCAGGCAGTCACCGTGGAAGGATGATTATTGCGTTCAAGGGTAACTCATAGTATAGCATATTTCAGGCCACTGTCGATGAAAATACACATTTGGTAGTTCACCAGATGGGAAAAGAGCGGTGAACTACAATAAGAAGATCGAAGCTTCCGTGCTGAAATCCAATTCTCTCCTAGACAGGAGATCTAAAATAATTCAAACACTGTAGCTGTAAGTTTACCCAGACAACCATCAAATGTCAAGGAAAGTAAATCTAATGCTCGTCCGGTTACGTTGAACACGCGAACGGGCGAAGGAAATGCATTTAACACTGCAACTCGCTTTGTTCGGGATTAGGACTTTGAAAAAAGATGAAATAGTATTTTTAGCCGCAATTCGCCAGCAACTGGTTGCCCGATCTCCTCGACGGGTTCGGCCCCTTTTGGGGTCGCGAACCCACCTTACCTCTAATAATAAAGTCGCAGGACACTTCAGGGTTAAAAACACCCTTGTTTTTCGCAATGTTATGTTAAGTTATTCTTTTTAAGGAGACCTAGTGGACGAGGATTTTCCCTATCGGTGCCGGATCTCACCACGGCTGACAAGAACCTGTGGAACTCCGGCTTTCCGCCGGGCATCACAGTAGACGAGCTGTGGCTGTACAGGAAGAGGCGTCCTCCAGGTTAGTTGACGGCGACCTCTTTTCGAAGATTAATCGTGCATTTTCCACGCAGCGAACTTAAGACCGCGGGATCACTTGTTTCTGGAGGAGGGATCCTTCAAATTGATTAAGTCTGAGTACAGAAAGCGCTTTAGAAATTATTATGAGGTCGGAGGATCGTTGGGTGAACTGTCGGCGAGGAGGGACCACCAGGTATACTTGCTGCCCTTAGGGTTGAGGCTTAGATTTTAGAAAAGTTCATTTTAGCCTTCACGGTGCTGATTTAAATTGCGTTTGATGGAAATTTGGATAACTATAACTATCCCGTAACTATAACTATAGCGTGAAGTAGGGAAAAATATGTATTTGAAGAAATAAAGTAAGCAGGGAAGTTTTCCCAAAAAAAGGTGGTGTTTTCCTATTTGGTGAGAGTGTTTTTCCAGTGGGAGTTAATTAACCCTCAGTATTTCCAGGTTGTTCACTCCGTGCGTAGGAGGAGGCCATTGGACCCATTAAAAGTGGAGGACAGGGAAGACTGGAAGTCAGCTGAATCGGACATAGTTCATGGATATAGACCGGTGTGTTTCATTGGGGATTTCGCGATGGACCACAGTGGACAACCAATGTATTTATGGGTAGTCTTGGATGTATTTTTGCGAGTAGTAGATGTATTTATGCGGGTAGATTCGCAGATGGATTTATGCGAGTAGATTCATAGATGTATTTATACGAGCAGATTTTTTTACGTGCGGACGTATTTATGTGAGTAGATTATCGATTTGTTTGTGCGAAGGGCCTTCGATGCGTTATTCATGCGGGCAACTGGTGGCGGGATAACTTGGGGAGGTGAATATCGTTCAAGTCCACGAAGAATCCGTAATAATCCATCGGGGGGATTAAAATCGATCCGATGTTGCGGCGCAATAAATTTTGATTAAGAATAAGAGGAAACGGGTCTTGAAGTTAACATCCTATTGTATCGATTGGATGGGAGTTCGATATGCTGGATGCTTAAATGTGAAGGGAAATGCAAATATCTCAGAAGTGGGCTGACTTTCTGCGAGTGAAGTCACGAAGTAGTTGCTCGAAGGTTTGACTGATCAAAATCAATATTTTCAGAAGAACGACTGAAAACCAGGACAGGTACGTGAAGTACGACAACTTCGAACGTCCGCACTTGATAAGGAAAGCCAACAATTTGGAGCTCGAGGGAGAGTTCACCTCGACCACAGAGAACGCCGAGAAGTTCATCCGGTTAATATTGGGGGACAGGCCTGATTTAGCGAGGAGGTCCACCACTTTGAGGATGGAAGGGACGATGGAGAGGCACACGGAGAGTTCTGAGCAATTCGTCCAGCACCCTTACCAGTCGCGACCGCCATTGTGCAAGAAGTACACGAATTTACACTTGGAAGGAGACCTGGGGATGATTACGGATTACATGGCTAAGTACGTTCCGTACGAATACCAGAGGAGGCCCGCTTTGTGCAAGAGGAGCACCAACCTTCACATGTCCGGGGAGATGGAAATGGAGCCGGAGTACAAGACTTCCTACCACGGATACAAAACGGAGCGGGTCCATCCGAAATTCCCTCACGACAACATCACGCTGGAGAACTTCCCCCAATCGGAGTTTAACCCCGGCTTAAAACGGGCGGACGGACCCGAAATTCCCTTTTTGAGGGTCGCGGATTCTCCCGGTCCCCGGGAATCCGTCGGGGATAAATCCGCACTTGCGGGGAGCGGCAAATATTTACCTCCCCATGGGAGCCCGCCAGGTGAGAAAGAACCCGACTCGGAGGAGGAGGAGGACGCTCAAGAGATCAGCAGGACCGAGGGTGGAATCGATGCGCCTAGTCCTCGGGGCAAATCAGATGCGAAACCGCAATTTCGAGATACTTTCGCCGGGGCTAATAAAAAATCACCCCCCGGAGGAAATTTGATACCCCAGACGCCCAACTGGAAGAGGCGAGGTTACCCCGAAACGAAACCGGAGTACAGAAGTTCTTACGTGGATTTTCCCAGGGAGAGGCCTTCGGTTAGGCGGCCAGAATGCCATCTTACTTCTGAAGGACAGGTAGGATTGCATTGAAATATAGATAGTTCTCTTCTATGCTATCTCAAGTTATATGGCAGTTGTACGTCAACAAACCAGTCTTCTGTGTTCCCACAATTTCACGAATTCAATGCGGAATTCCTCGCAAACTTCGGCAGCCTTCCGCTAAAGTGGCCAATTCATTCTGTAATACGAGTTTCGCACTGTTCTTTATATTTTTCCCTCGGCCAGCCCACACCCTCAGAGGCGAATTCTCCAAACACAAATAATGTTGGAACGGCAAAGAGGACTTCAAAAGGAATACTTTCCGTTTGATGTTTACTCTCGCTCCTTGCTTCGCGCGAGCTCCATCGAATTAGGATTATTGATTCAACCGTAGGTAACAAATGAAGGATGTGTGTTGTCGCTTGGTACATTTCACATCGGCGACAATCTTTCCACGCGAAAGTTGGCTCCCACACCAAAAATTTCTTTTAATTTCCTCCAGATGCACCACACGACCGAGAAACACTCGAAATACGTCAAACATCCCCTGGGCCAGAAGGCGGAACCGGTGAAGAGGGAGACCGAGTTAAAATTGGAAGGGCCTTTCGAATGCCAGCCGGAGTACAGGAAGGCCTACATCGATTACCTGATAAGGGAAAGAGTCCAGAAGATGCCCAGACCATTGGATCACCTGAATGTGGCGAGGGTTGCGATGGAAATACCCCAAATAATGGGGGAAACTGAAGACAAACGGCCGCACTCTAAGATAATAGTGCACAAACCTCCTCAAAATGGAGCATCAGGAAACGGTGCTGGTCCTTCCAAAGCTGAAAGCGATCCAACTCTTCCCAAACATAACCTCGCTCCGGGTGATATTGCAGGCTGGACGCAAAATAAAACTGCAGTGAGCACCACTGAGCTATCGAATCAAGATCCATCCAAAAAGGATCAAGGACCACTTAGAAATGATCACGATCAATCTAAAAAGGATCAAGATCCTTCTAAACAGGTTCAAGATCCTTCTAAAAAGGACCAAGATCCTTCTAAAAAGATTCAAGATCCACCTAAAAAGGATACACCGAATCAAGACCCATCCAAAAAAGACGTACCAAAACAAGGCCTAGCCAAAGCTCGCACTAAAAACGGTCGCGAATCGGAAACTCAACATCCCAAGAAAAACGGAACCGTCAAGAAATTGGGCGACTTAGAGAACGCAGCCTTCGGTCCGAAAATCCAAAAATCCACCACGTCCGCCATCAGAAGAAATCTATACTCAGAATCGAGAAAAAGCTCAACCCCCAGGGGACAAGACGAAAAACAGGGAGGAACTTTACCTAGAACGTCACCAAGGGTTGGCCAAAAATTCGCCAGTCACATGAGCGTCGAAGACTTAGCGTACACCGATCCATTTTCATCTCTTCCAAAATTCATCCCGAGGGGCAGAAGGAGGTGGCACGAGGAGGAGGAAGATCGAAGTCGAGCCTTCCTCGTTCTAGAAAGCGAAATGAACAACAACCGTACGAGGCACAACAGAAACAAAGTTAGTCCCTTGTACAAAGAACAAAAGTGGATGCCTTCGTGGTTCAACAATTCAACTTGAACTGTTTCGGTGACAATTTAAACAATTTAATTTCCCATTTGATTTAAATTGGAATTAAATTCATAACACATAAAAAATGTACATGAAAAAAAATCGAAAAAATTAACGCAAATAGAAGTGCCTCAGGTTTCAATCTTGTGCCATCTTACCCGGTGTATACTGCCAGATGATTAGTAGTACCCCCTTTCTAATTTGGAATAAATCGTTTAGTGCTTTCGATGTTAATTCGAGTTTCATTAACCCCAACATTTAAATTATAATAATAATAATATAAATAACAAATAAATATCATACTACTACTCAACCCCAACACGCCCTGCCCATTCAAACTTCAAAACGTGTCACCCCATTCTCACGTGCTCAAATTAATATTTATTCAAATTTAAATCGTCCATGTTTGCATAATACCCGATGTTTCGAATGCATTCATTATTCACGGGACTGCAGTAAATTTCCAATATGCCCACTGCATCCCCATTAACCATTCGCATGACAATTCGCGCAAACAACATCGAAATTCATCCGAATCGCCTGAATCGACTGACTGAAAGTGTTTTTTGAATCACCTCTTTCCCTTGGACAAACATTCCTGGATACGAGTCCTGGCCACTATAGATGGGAGGGAATAAACAGAGAGTTCGATAAGACCAACAATGCACTCCTCGAGGTTGTGTAAATAATAAAGTCAAGTCGAAATATACTTCTGATCCTACACAGCATACGCCACACGTCTACGCGATGGGAAAACGCGTGGAAGGTGAGGAAAAGTCAACAGGGGATGCGAAATGGGGACAGCTATCAAAGTGGCACAAAATGGATTATTTTTTTTCATTTACATTCTCGTTTGTTTTGGTATAAATTTCATATTTATTTTCATGGAATTTTTGTATTTATTTTCGTGCATTTAATTCTTTATTTTAAACATAAATCATAAAGAATAATAATTACATTTTGACCTCTTAATTGGTAATGCGGGGGAAATCGTATCCAATTTCAAATTACAAATTTCCCGAAATCAATAATGTGGCCAGTGGTTCCCAAATTGGCCATGGCGGCAGGATGATGTTTGCTAATTGGACCCAGGGCGTTCCTTAATGAATTTCAGGCGCACGCCGGAACACCACAATATTGCCGAATTAATTATGATCACATGTGGCACAATCAATCGGAGACTCAGGTCGTTTAGTAAGCACGTGTATTCAGGCTATGGATGTTCTTTGCTCTGTATAGGCACGGCCATAGTTCAGATTAGTGGTCTGTGGTCATGCAGTAATTTATATGCAGCAATTACGTAGAAAAGACACTACCATATCATTAGATTACCATTAAATTTATTATTGTACTATTAAATACTTTGGCGTTGTCTCAATTATTACGTTAGGTGTCTTCGGGGAAATAGTCTCGGTTGGTAAAGGAAAAATGTACTGATGTGAAGAGAGGAACGGCAAATTACATGATAAAAAAAATAAAATATTAATAGTAATAATAATGATAATAATAATCATAATTCGTAATAATGATAATAATAACAGTATACGAAACGTATTTCGTGAAAATCCTGCGAAAAAACCGCATCAAAACGCGCAAATCCTAACGAAAACAACGAGAAAACAAGCCGCGGATTTAATCTCCCGGCGCCTCCGCCAAAGTTTTTGGCATTTTTTGGGCCGATTTTTAATGGCTTTAATTGTTGGCTTTACCATTGATTATAATATAATAAATTATAATTATTATATTTATAATTCAAATAATTATAATTCGAATAATTATAATTCGAATACATAATTATAATTCGAATAATTATAATTCGAATACTTATAATAATTATAATTATATTTTAATCAATTTTACCTTGCGTACCAAATTGTGTAACTGTAGGGATTGCGATTTGTGGGGGTAGATTAAAAAAAAAAACAGCGATTCAATTCACCATATATATTTTCACTCAGCGTCTTTCCTTATATAACTCGAAAAACATTCCAAATAGCACGAGTACAACATTAC
>JAUIMY010000184.1:0-60077 GCA_033557855.1 Hydrochus callosus | reverse complement strand
AGAACGGCTATTAAGTTGGATGCGTCGAGCTTACTTACTGTCATGACACGACTATTAAGGAGAATGTGTTGTTTCTTTACAAAGACTATTTAGTTGAATGGATTCAGCTTCTTTACTCTCTTGGAACGACTATTGAGTTGGATGCATCGAGTTTCTTTACTGTCTTAAAACGACTATTGAGTTGAAATAGTCTGGACGTGTTGAGATTCTTTAATGTCTTTGTTCGGATAGTAAATTGGATGTGTCGAGCTTCTTTACTGTCTTAAAAGAGCTATTGAGTTGGATAGACCGACGAGTTCTTTGCTGTTCTAGAACAGCTTATTTACTGACTTCAACGACTATTAAGTTGAATGAGTCGAGCTTATTTACTGTTTCAAAACGACTATTAAGTTGGATGTGTTTAGCTTCTTTACTATTTGAGAACGGCTATTGTTAGATGCGTCGGGCTTATTTACTGCCTTAAAACGACTTTTAAATTGGTTGCGCCTAGCTTCTTTACTGTGTTAGATCGGCTATTATGTTGGATGAGTCGAGCTTATTTACAGTCTTAAAAAGACTATTAAGTTAGATGCGTTCAGCTTCTTTACTGTCCTAGAACGGCTATTGTTGGATGCGTCGGGCTTATTTACTGTCTTAAAACGAATTTTAAATTGGTTGCGCCTAGCTTCTTTACTGTGTTAGACCGGCTATTATGTTGGATGCATCGAGCTTATTTACTGTCTTAAGAAGTCTATTGATTTGGATGGGTTAAGCTTATATACTCTTAGAAAGGCTATTCAGTTGGATGCGTCTATCTTCTTTACTATCTTAAACCGGCTTTTGAGTAGGATGCGTCGAGCTTATGAACTGTCTTAGAACAACAATAAAATTGGATGCGACGAGCTTATTTACTGTCTTAGAAAGGCTATTAAGTTGGATGCGTCGAGCTTCTTCACTGCCTTAAGAAAGCTATTAAGTCGAATATGTAGAGCTGCTTTACTGTCTTAAAGCGGCTATAGAGTTGGATGCGTCGAACTTCATTGCTGTCTTAAAACAGCTATTAAGTTGAATTCCTCTGGCTTCTTTTCTGTCTTAGAAGGGATATTAAGTTGGATGCTTCGATCTTCATTACTGTCTCAAAAAAGCTATTGAGTTGAATGTATCGTGCGTCTTTACTGCTTTATAACAGTGATTAAGTTGAATCCGTCGAGCGTATTTACTGTCTTGATACGACTATTAAATTAGATGCGCCGATCTTTTTTATTGTCTTAGAACGGCTATTAAGTTGGATGCGTTGAGCTTCTTTACAGTCTGAAAACGACTATGTTGGATGCGTCTAGCCCAAAGAGAAAAGATAAGAGAAGACTCTCTTAATGTATTTTTGTCGATAACAGTTTTTTAAGTTACTGGCAAAATAATTAAAAAGTGTAGCAAATTACAAGGGTTACACAAAGATCATGGTATCCTGGCATGCACTAGTCAAAGAGAAACAGAGAAACAGAGATACTGTCGACCTGTTCTTTCCATTGTTTACTGACTGGATTCTCAATTTTATTGCACTTGTTATCGTTCTAGATGTGAATTTCACATATGTATTTCATACAAGTTCAATCCATAACCGAAATAGTAGAACCTATAATTAGTACAATGCTGTGCATTTTTTAACGCGGGCCATAGGGATTTACATAGAAAAATTTTCACCCCATGTTAACTTGTCTTAGGCATTAGCTAGTGAGCTCAAATTTTTAGAGGACTTCGACCAAGTTACCATCTAATAGTTTGTGAGATGAGGGAGGTATGATGAACAATAAAGATAAAATAAAATTATAAAATATTTGATTTTTAATTCGAAGCAATGACAGACGTCAATTGTCACGTCAATTTTGCGTTTTCATGAGGTTACCTTGAGAATTGTCATTCTTGCAACTGAATAGAGTGTTTAATTAAATATGATCCTCATTTTTCCTCATTTTGAGTAAACCTTTGATGTACTATTTCAATTCGTTCTTCAACATTATAAGCCAACATTTTCAACAATATAAATGGAATGCTAGCGTAATTGTGTAAATTATTACAAATAATGTAATTTCTCATGGCACTCGCTTGAAAATGCAAAATTAGCGTGACAATTGACATGTCTGTCATTATTTCGAATTAATAAAACCATTTCTTTATTATTTTATTTAATACTTATTATTCATCATAACTCCTTCATCTTTTGCAGATTATTAGTAGATGACTTCGTCTAAGTCCCCTGAAAATTTCAGTCCGCTGGCTAATGCCTAAAACAAGTTAACATGGGGTGGAAATTCCCCCATGTAAATCCCTATGGCCGGCGATAAAAAAATGCACTGTACGTACTTGATTCTCTGAAAATTGTATATTGGGGCGAAGGCTGGAGGAAATTTTTCTGCTGCTGGTGGCCATTTTATGAGACGTACGAATGCGATTGGCACAAGAAAAATCACTAACGACTTGTTTTTCACCTTTTTTCTATAGAACTTATCATTTTCCGAATACCGATCACATTCGTATGTCTCGAAAATTGCGTCAACAGACAGAAAAATGAAGATGTTGCCTGTCGGCTGCTTTTCAATAATTGTTCTCATTGGCTCCCAGGTGGTGACGTATTTGGTGGGAGGAAAAATATAGCTTCTCGCTTTCTAGCTTGTTGAGATCAAAGCTGGACGATAATTGTTTATTTTTGTCCAACTTTGCCCGAGCTCTGCTATGCGAGATGAACTTCCCTGGTCTAGTCACAATACCTTGTTCACGCCTAAAAAAACTGTTTATAAATATTTTGGACGTTTTACAGTTTGAGAATTATTTAGGTTTCCCATATTTTCGATTAAAACTGTATATTAGGTATAAATGCTTCGCGGGCCGCACATAATCCCTTTGCGGTCTTCGGGCCACGCATTGAGCAATTCTGTGTTAGGGCACAAGTTGGTATTTGTTAATTCCTTGCTTCCTTGGCTTGAAGAACTTGAAGGGTCAATGCGCAGATCATAAAATAATGCAGAACCTAAATCATGTAAACCAGAATTCGATAATATTGGGTAGGGGAGACCGGGGACAAAAGTAACATGTCATGAAAGTAACATGCGACATCTTAACTCACACAAACGCGATCGAAATTTTTGTTCTTAGCAGTAGGATGTATAAAGTAATCCCCCTCCCTCTCAACTAGTCAGAGCCAATCAGTTGCATCAGTTGCATGTGGTACTGTCGAAATAATGTTTTTACCTTACTCGGGTAAGTTTGTCTTCCTTCTGGTTTATTTATAATCATCTATTATTAAATTGTATTTATTCAGCCAATTATTTTTTTACATCCTGTGTGTATTTTCCATAAGTCTTAAATGGTTTTTACGTTATGGAGATTTTATTTCAAAAACTACGCTTGGGTATGAAAGTAACATTCCAACCGGAAATTATGTTTTTTTAGATATTAATTTGATTTTTCTAGGACGTGTTTCTTATGTTAGTGAACATAATTCCTTTGAATTTGACCGATATAGGTAAACCGGAAGTTGTGGATCGGAATCGGAAATATATATTTTTCTCGAAGTTTTGATCTCTTTTTTTGTTAGAGTGTCCTGTAGACGTAAATAGGCGATTTATTGTTGATTTTGAGTAAAATTATCAAAATCGAAGTACCGGAAACGGATAGATCTATTTTTTAAACATATTGATTGAATAGACTAGAATTGCCTACCTGCAAAGAACAAGTGAAAGTCTAATTTTGAATTAAAAAACGATGTTACTTTCATCCCCATGGCATGTTACTTTTGTCCCTGATACTCGGGACGAAAGTAACACTTGCAGTCCTTACGCAATTTGGCTACAGTCCCTCAACGGATTGTGATACAAGACTTTATTTTACGTACAATGGTAGAGCAATGAATGTGCATTCGAAAGATGTAATTAGTTTTACTATATCTTCAAACTGCAATCAACAGCTAGTGCCGGAGTAAAAATTGTTATTTTTGTCTCCAGTCTCCCCTATCTATACAAAAAATAAAGTTAGCATTATTGTTGTTGATGAATCGTTTAATAGATTTTGGAGAGTTGGGTCATTCCATGTCAACGCGATCAACCAACAGAGTCAAAGTCGGGGATTTTTTTTTAAATTATAATATGTTGTAGCTTCTACGTAGTTAGTAAAGAATTGTATGGAGCAATTCGGTAGCTCTACTAATGCTAGGGTGGATAAAATTTTACCACCAATAAATGCAACGAGAGCTATAGGCAATCGCCAAGATGAAGCTGAGAGGGGCGTTTGTCACAAGAGACAACCACAAGGCGGAAAGAAATTCAGGAAACGTGTAAGCGATCCAAGACGTAGTTCCTGCGGTCTCGCATATGTTAATAAATCAAAAATCTACGGACACCCACCGAGAATATGATACTTGCGGGCGGCATCTCTCCTTTGTCGGCTTCCGTTTAAGATATATGTGTAAATAATGTGGCACGGGTCATTATTAACCGCAGAACTGGGAGAGGAATGAAGATGTACGAATGTGTCTGAAAACGGCACCTGGTTAATTTTGATGGATTAGATGGGAGTTGGTCATGTTTTGCAATATGTATTTCAATAAAATGGAATGGGAGGTTTCCTATAAATTTAAAATCATAAGTTAAATGTTTTGGTAGGTTCTGTTGTTTGGTTGAATGTTTATCCACATGGCGTTGAAGATTATTTCGTGGGCTGTAAACTATTGAAGTTAAAGTGCTCATTTGTAAATGCGAGTAATCGAGGGTTAATTTTCGTGAGGAGAAATAATGTAAAGTTAATTTAGTTGCGAGGTTTTTGGTTCTGGTGTTGAAAATAATGGATGTCTTTAAAGGTGAGGATGGAAGATGCAAGAAATAGGTGCGATGATTATTTTAGAAATTTGATAAAGAAGTAAAAAGGTTAGGGGGAATTAAAAGGCACGTCGACGAAATGATCAGTAAGACCGCCGCATGTGTCATCTATGGGCCGTAACGTACGACGTGACGCATGTCGTCGGCAGTCTATCTACCTGCATCTTTTACACTAATTACTGTTTAAATAGAACTGTGTTATCTCCGCAATCAGCGAATGCATACATATGCCCCTAGATAATATTTCTCAGGCTGCTGCCAACATATCCGCGAAGCGAAACGATTTATTCGGGTGAGGGTGCGAACGACCATTTAGGGCAGAATTTTGATGGGGGCTGGGCGAGATGAATTCGAAATTATAATGGAAGTAATTTGGTCACCTTCGAGCGTGGGTCTTGTTGGGGTATTGGAAGCAATTAGGCGCCTCTGGCCCGAATTAAATTGGGGCAGAGGCTTTCTATTCGGGAGCAGACTCGTGATCAAGTCGTGTACTTGAAGCCCATGTGCTGTCATTAGGTCTAAGCTCAATTAATGGTTTCGTGAGAGTGCTCTCTAATTACAACCCCTATCAAGTACCTAACGCCTGGCTCGCATTCCGCTCCTTCAAATTTACTGAGAACCGGGAGCTTAGGTGACGGCTACTTGAATTGTTCAAAGCTATGCCAGAGCAACCGTTTTAATGGTTCGGCACTTATCTGGTATTTAACATGTTGAGTAATAAAAAGAATTTCGGGCTTTTGAGACGTTGACTGATGAAGTCAGGCCCTAGTGTAGCGAGATCGTGTGATGGTCCGAAACTAGTATTGCGTTGGGCTTTGTTGTAGCGTTAGGTTGGTCGATGGGCAAAATTCTCGAGCGAACTCGACACCTACTCACATCCAACTCACATGGTGAAAAATTACGCATTTTTAATTAAGTTCGCCCGTCCAATAACGTGGGGCAAGGCGTATTTACAATCGGGACGCGCGGATCCCATTGGCCGGAGTTTTTAAATGTAACCAAGAGTAAAATCTCAGAGTGGCTCAAGAATCCGTCAACGTAAGCCACCTCCAACGTTCCATTCCCAGCGAGCGACAGAGACGAAGCGACCGCTTCTGGTCTATTTTTAGTTTGGAAGAGTAGTCCTCGTGCTGTATATGAAAAGTTACGGGATTCAAAGGCACTCATTGATTCGTATTTTGTTGATGGTGGTGCCGGACCGACAGATAAGTTCTAGTTTTCGGTCGCCCTGTCAGGTGGTTCGCCGGTGGTCGAATCTTCGGTGCACGCTTTTTCGTGGTGACTACCGAAATGTTGGCGTCTTCTTCGGCCGGATGCCAGCAAAGCCCGCCAAATGCGACGGCAACGGCGGCGATGCCTTCGCCTCCAGTTGACCCGCAGATGGACAAGAAGGAGATCAACGAGGCTGTCGCCAAAGTCCTGCAAGGATACGACTGGACGTTGGTTCCGATAGCCACCAAGTAAGTTGCAATCTTTCACCTCCTTTTAGAGAATGTCATCGACGGTCCTGGTGACGAAGAGTTACACTCTAAGAATTTTTGTTGGGTCATTGAGTCAAATCCCGCGATTGAATGCCATTTGACGGTAGTGGCAGTAACACTGATTGTTTTCTGCATTATTGGATATTTGCTTGTTTTCTTTCCTTTGATGTGGTCTATCAAATTCGGCAATCTCTTCATATTATTTAAGTCTTAGTCTTTCGTTCGATCGTTCGTCTTCAAAGGCGACTGAATATCAGTTTCTCCGGAACTAATCTCACTTATCTAGCTCGAGCCCATTGTATACTTATCCCATCATCTCGTATCCAGTAAGTAAACGGAAACATTCTGCATTCTAGATAAATTTTCACATCGCATCAAATTGGCCCTTATCTTATAAGTACAAATCTGTATAAAGACTGGCGACAATCTTAGGAAATTCCATAAGAGAAGTTTTCAATTCAAAACCAATGGGCAATCAATAGCATAAACTCATTGCAAAAACTATACGCCAGGGAATCTTCAAACTAAAATTCATTATGTGAAATTAATGTTCCTATCAATTCACCTCTTCCGGATATGTCAACTCGGAGTTTATGAAGGGATTATGGGGGGATCCCAGCCCTCTTGCCTCATTCCCTCCGATTGCAACCAAAACAGTAAATCACCACTCGGTTCGCACTGTAGTCTCTAATTTGCGTTAACCGACGGTTCCTTTCAAGTGGACAAATGTTTGTTTTCTTCAAATTGTGCAATATTTTCTGCCCACATCTCGCTAATAGTCCGGCACAGTACTCTTAACACTTTTTTCTCCTTCAGAAAAGGCGGAGTAGTTTCGACTTAGGAGCATCTATATTTATCTTTATTATTAATAATTAAAACGGAAACAAACCGCAGAGCTTTTAACGTTTCCCCGTACGTGTGAATTACTCCGCACGTTGAGTACACAGCCATAAAGCCTAATTAGGTCTAAAACACCCGGCGCTTTGTACCCTCCTTGTGGCAATTTTCGCTCCAAGTGTGGCAATTTTAACTCACGGTGCGCCAAACAAAAATTTCTGCTTCAACTGCCACTTCCCCATTTTCCCGACCAATTCCACCTCAACCAAACAAAAATTTTAACTCGACGGCACCTTATATCAATTTTAACCAATGTTCACTCGATGGCATCCTATGCCAATTTTCATCAACGTTGACTCGATGGCACCTAATTTCAGGGATACTCACGATGTGGAACAATCCTAGTTTGTCAGAAATTATGAAACGTTTCCACCACGCACGACGCGGTCACTTGATACCGCGTTGAAAATAAAACCAAAGTTATTCCAAAGGTCAAACTAAATTTCATATTAGGGTCAACTATAAATATGTTTCGGATAATAAATTACCAGCGCTTGGAAATTTCTGTTTTATGGGCGATTACCAGTGGGGATGCAAGTGAGATGCACGCAGGACACATTTTGGCTGAAGTTCGCTGCGAGTTGGTGAAAAAACGAGTATCCAAGGATGTGGCCTCCAAGAAAAGTTTACATTTCCTCTAGACTGATCGTAATTAAAATGTGGATATCCTATTTACACGAACGGCGAAACCGATTTCCGAATGGACTAAACACGAGTCGTAGCCTCGAGCATACTTAAAACCCCATCTTTTTAAAACCCTGCCTTTAATTATCCCCATTTTATTCCAGAGCCTCTTCAGACAAGAGGAAGCTCCACGTCAAAAGACCAATGAACGCCTTCATGGTTTGGGCCCAAGCTGCTCGCAGGAAATTGGCCGACCAATATCCCCAGCTCCACAACGCAGAACTATCGAAAACCCTGGGAAAATTGTGGAGGTGAGTTGCATATTCCGAGTTCCACACGTAAATCGCGCAAAATCCTTGTAACATTCAGCCCGAAACGCAAAAGCCATTCCCCATTGTCGAGAGAAAACAAAACCTGTTGTCGCCAGATTAAATTGTCATCTGCAGCTACAAAAAAAGATAACACTCAACATATTGCGCTTCCTCCACTCAGATGCCCAGGAATTAATTTGAGTACATCGGGCATCTGGTTAATTCCAATCCGTTTGTGGGAGCACCAGCTTTCCCGAAAACATTCCCTTTCTTCGCAATCACAACAGTCACGATTACCCTCGGAGTTTTCTTCGAGCATGAATGAAACTTTATCTAAATTGGGGAATAATGCAGCGGATATTGTGGCAGATAAAAACAGCCAAAAGTCACTCGAAGTCGATCATTGACCGTCAAGCAGGACGCATCTGCCAACGAGATGAACCTCTTGCTTGACCTTAGGCGCGATATGGCAACCGTATCGGCTTCTAAATGATATATTTTTGTAATTTGATAGAGATTGATACGAAAAAATGTAGTTGTTAGTTTCATAATTGCCGAAGACATTTTCCTTTGTTCGCTGCGGAATCGAGCAGTGATTTTCTTGCGTAAACTAATCCCTTCCGCCACAACCGATTTTCCAAGACTCGTTTTCATTTAATCTCATTATTGAGTGAAGAATATTAATTAAATAATATCAACCATCAACATATAGTCGAAACCCTACATCGGCCAACCAAATTGGGAGAACTATTAATAAATTAATTAATTATATAGTCGAACCTCTATATAACGAAGTAATATAAATTCACCAAATATGTATTTTGAAATTGGCAAAAAACCCAATTAAATGGACAATTTCGAAAACAATTTGCAATTCCCCATGCATCTACGTCACAATTTCATACCTTGGCACCAACTTATTTTCTTCGTCAAACGCCGGTAAATTTTCCGGATGGAATTAGGTCGAGTGGCGCAGTCTCGCAAAATGGCAGATGCTATCTAAACCGGAAAATCTTATGTATCTACCTAGATCTAAAGTGAGAAGCGGAGCGCCAAGTTTAACTTTTGATAGGGCACCCTCATCCCACATGCAGGATATCCTAGGACTTATCTCCCCCATCGGCGTTCCAATAAAGTATGTAAATACTATTCCTTTTTTGTTAATATATCCCCGTATGATATTTATATTGTCCCGGTCTTTGTGGTTTCGTCGTAATCTTAATAACATTCCCCAGACGGCGTGAAGGGCACCTGGTTAAACTTTTCACAACCACTTTATCTTGGTGGAGTTTAGCGAAATGCACGTGCAAGAAATTTCACATATTCCCCTCCTTTTTGGTCTCCTCCATTATCGTCTTATACTATGTCTTTATTTTCTTATATTTGTGTTCGTTTCTATTTACCACATCTCCTTTCTTGCAACATTGCCCCCTTCGTCCCAGTTTTTATTTATTATTCCACCAATTTTTCCTAACGATTTTCCAACATAACTCACAATGGTATCAAATTAACCAATCAATATACAGGCGTATTATTGTATAAAAAATTATAGTATACAACGAAAGTTCAAATGAGGATATAATACCCATATATTCACTAATCATTATCTCCGAAGGTACATCATAGTTTTTCGCATTGGTGCCGTATGAACAATATAAAAGAACTACGTACCAAAAATTTTGACTTGACTTGAACCATCTTTCGAAGATTAATCAGTCGGTGGTGGTAACTATGTAGGTGCTTGATTTACGCACCCTATAATTTCGCTTAGTAAGTGAAGAAATCGTAAACAGCTTAAAAACCTGAAAAGAAACAACATTTCAATTGGCTCAGTCTTCGAACAAATTCGCCATCAAAATGTCGCTTCGAAAATCTTCGCAAAAAAGGAATAACTCTCTTAAAGTTGCTGGCGGTACAGGCAATGGATTATAACTGATGCAACATCATTATAATGAAGAACAAAAAGTACGCGATAAGTTTTGACGCATCGGATTCCTAGAATTTATCAATAGTAGTGGCCAATTAAAATATATAAATACAACATAATATTAAGATTACGTCTATTAATTAGTTCTGAGTTTACTATTTAAGATATACATATCGGAAGCAAAACGTACAATATGGGGCAAATGGCGTAGGTAAAAATTAGTAATAGCACAAAAGAGGAAATCTCATCAACCCTTTGACTTCTTCATATATGTCCGGTGTATCCTGTGTTTATTTCATGTACTGTACTATTTTTGGCGGATTGAATTTCACGGAATGCTTTATCTGTCAGATTTAATTGATAAGTGAAATCCTAACGTTAAATCATCAATAGCTGAAAGTACATGAATTATTTTCAAACAGAATGCAGTCAAGAACTTACTAAAAACGCTTGAACCATGGCGTTGGTCGCGTAGACCAAAAAGTCTGCTTTAACCTTATACCAAACATCATTTCGCAAGTCCGAAAAGTGCCTACTCTTGTTTTTTCTAGTTGTTGGTAGATATCTCCATAAACTGAACTTTCCAAATACGTCTTGACACTGAACATTATTTGTTGTACTAAATTCAAATAGACTTATTTCTCCTTAAGAGGCAAAGGGCACGTGTATTTGTATTGTTGCTGAACATAATTTATGATGACCCGGTAAGACAAACTTTAGAGTAGTTTCCGCTGCTGAATAAAATAGAAGCGGCGTATGCCCTTTATAATGCCTCGTATTAGAAATAATACCTAAATACTTCATCATCTCCAACTTTCCAACTAAATTTTGAGTAATATTTTGCATCTTCAGTGGAAAATTCAGAATGATGTGTTCCTGCAGTCAGAATATACTGAACACCATTTACCTCATCAATTTTACATCGATATTATCGGTAATGGAATGGTCTTTTATTGTCAATTCTCTCAGTTATTAGCAATATTACGGAATTATATTCAATATCAAAACTAATAAGTTTGATATGAATATTTTGATGAAAAATGCGGTATTTTTCACATCTGGCATCTGAAATACACCGAAAAAATTCAACTACACACAGTATTCACAAAAAATCTTTTCCCTCCAACATTTTCAGATATTCCACTGGATAAATGCCCGAAACGTTACTGTTGTGATCATTGCAACTGATAGTTGAGTTTTTTCCTGGTTGTCATGATAACAGACGATGTTTCCTATAGTCAGGGCCAGACACCCGTTTTCTAGGGGATCTTTAGTCCATTTTTATGCCATTTTTGACTTGTTAGACAAAAATTGCAAAGGAAAAATTTCTTCACTTTTTTCCATCAGTAAAGTTTGATAATAAGTTTCCAATCCTGCCTTGAATTGGTTTCAACATAGGTTGCTCACAATTCGTACAAATAACAATAATCTTTAACATATGGTTTGAATTAAGTTTTGTAATCAAAAATGTTGGCCAACAAACGAGTATGATATTTATATTGTCCCCGTTTTAGTTGTTTCATCGTAAGCAAGGACTTAACCTATAGGTGAATATTCGGTTTTGTCATCCATTATACAGGATGTCCCAGAATATGTCGGCAATCTCTCAGATTCGCATAGACCACTAAAAATGAGAAAAAAAGTTCCTAAAATTATTTTTCAATCGGCTTCCTCCTACGTAGATACAGGCCCTTGAAGAACGCAACTGATTTTTTTTAATAACTTTCAAAATACTTGGTAGAATTTAATCATTTTCTAATATGATGGACACTAAATGAGCTTTCTTAAAATGTATCTATTGGAACATATTTGGCTTATTTTTGTTTTTCAGGGACTTTCCATGCCCTGTCGGATAGTGGCACAAAAAAATATTTTTAGGTTTCATGAAACTTTAAGTTAAAAAAGGTACTCTTAGTCGATATCGATAAAATGGATCGTTCTCAAGAAAAGGCAATTTTGTGCCTACAATGTAATTTTTATTAATTCATTTTGTATCTAGGTTCAACATGGGTCCCTAGCTCTACGAATAAAAGATTTTTGAACAATCCTTCAATATTGTTCCTTATTTCTAGATAATGAAAATGTATTCTTTTTAGTAAATTTTCCCTAATGTCATTAGATTGGCGTAGACTATAGTATTTTGAAATTTATTTAAGAAAAACACGATTTTGCGTGGCGTTCTTTTTAGTAAGCTATCCGAATCTGGGAGATTGCCCACATATTCAGTGACACCCTGTATATGTAATTTTCACCTTAATTAACTACTCTACAAGGCAAGATTACAATTGTACAAAAATTATTTAATAGCAAAATTGATCAGTATCTTTTTTTTGAATAAAATTCGCCAATGTTTCAACAATAGACATGTCAAATTGAAAGCGAATTGAAAATTGTGATGATTTTTAAAGGGTGTTACATACAGTATGACGAATACAATATAGTCTTTTAAAACTTCGTTTTAAAGAATATAATGACATTACCCAGATGGCACTTTGGCACGAAGGCACTTTGTTAAAGTTTCCACAACCACTTTATCTTGATGGAGTTTGACGAAATGCACGTACATGAAATTTCACATATTCCTCTCATTATTTTATCTGTAATCGTTTTCTCCATTATCGTCTTCTACTATGTATTTATTTATTATTCCATCAATATTTCCTAATGATTTTCAAACACAATTCACGTTGGTATCAAATTAACCCGTCAATATACAGAGTATTATTTATAAAAGATTAAGGTATAAAGTGAAAGTCCAAATGAGGATACCTATAATACCCATATATTCACTAATCATTATCTACGACGGTACATCATAGTTTTTCGTATTGGTGGCGTCCGAATAATTGAAAATATCTATGTGCCACTATTTTTTATTTGAAATTTACTCACCCTAATTTCGGGTAGTATTGATCAATGTAAAGAAACCGTATGCGCCCTGAAGAACCTGAAAAGGAACATTTCAATTGGCTCAGTCTCTGAACAAATTCGCCATCAATATAAAATTGCAAATTTTGCACTCCAAATTTCCCTATTTCGATTCCAATTGGTTTCTGAAAACGCGCCATGCAGAACAACAAGTTCTTCTTTGATTTCGAGTCCGCCATCTCCCACCAATCAATTGTGTAGACGGTTTTAGATAAATCTGAAAACTGTTGAAAAATTTCGCTTCGTAAATATTCGCGAAAAAGAAATAACTCACGGAGTCTTCAAGTTGTTGGCAGTACAGGCAATGGACTAGCGGATGCAACATACTTATGACGAAGAACAAAAAGTAGGCGAAAAGTTTTGACGCATCGTATTCCTAAAAAAATATCAATAGTAGTCACCAATTAAAATATATAGGTAAATAGGTACAACATATTAATATTACGTATATAAATTAGTTTTAAGTTTACTATTTTAGAGATACATACCTGAAGCAAAACGTACAATATGGGGCAAATGACGTAGGTTAACAATTGGTAATAGAACAAAAGAGGAAAGCTCATCAACCCTTTGACTTTTTCATATATTTCAATTGTATCCTGTGTTTCTTTTATGCACTGTACTAGCATGTATGGACTTTTCTTATTTTTGGCGAATTGAATTCCGCGGAATGCTTCATCTATCAGTTTAAATTGATAGGTGAGGTGACTGTAAAATCCTAACGTTAACCCATCAACAGCTGAAAGTACAAGAATTATTTTCGAATAGAATGCAGTCAAGAACTTACTAAAAAACGCTTGAACCATGGCGTTGGTCGCGTAGACCAAAAAGAGTGCTTCGAGCTTGTACCAAACATCATTTTGCAAGTCCGGAAAGTGCCAAGTCTTGTAAGGTAGACGACTCACGAACACGAATTTTCCACTCGTTTCGTCCCAGTATTTTTCGTGATTACCCAGTAAAATCCTTATGTATGGAGAGGTGGCGAAAACGGCGCTAAATGAACAGAATAAGAGGAACGTGGTGAAGGTGGCCAAACGAGCCTTTCGTTGCATTTTTCTCTGTGTCTGTCTTAGAAAATTCCAATCATCGGAGTCTTCCTTTGCAATTTGAAAGGAGTTTTTTACTAGTTGTTGGTGGATGTCTTCATATACTGAACTGTCCTTAATGAAATGGACGATTCTTGTAGCATACAGTAAAGTGAGCATGGCAGGGGCGAGGTTTTGTAAGGTCTCCAGAGAATCATCGTTAGCGAGGAAAATATAGGCGAATAGAACTGTTAAGAACAAGCAATGAAATGCTAAGAAATGCATGAAACTAGCAGCATACTTGAAGAGGACGAGGAAGTAATCTTTCTCTGCCAAATACGTCTTGATATTGAACATTTTTGCGTTGTACTAAACTCGAATAGGATTTCCTTCTATTTGAAAGACAAATAAGGGACACGTACATGTGAGGTTTTAGTGAACATAATTTATGATGGCCTGGGTAGAACAAAATTAAGAATATTTTTTGCTGCTGAATAAAATAGAAACGACGAGACGAACGCCCTTCGTAATGCCCGGTATTAGAAATAATGAATACTTCATCTTCTCCAACTTTCAAACTAACTTGTGAGTAATATTCTACTCTACATCTTGAGTGGAAAATTCCCGATGCCTATTGTGAAGTGTTTTTGCAACCGAAACGAAAATGAGTCCTTTAGGTGGTTCTATAGCAAATTTAAATGTTTGGGGTGGAAAATCTTCGCACAATACAGCGTAAAAATTAGCCTTCAGTTGTAAAATTGGAATGCGTAATAACAAATGCAATTTTCGAGAAATATTTGGTATTTTTGACGTCTGGTATCTGAAATACACCGAAAAATTTCAACTGCACGCAGTACTCGTCAAAAGAAACAACTCCAGCATTTTCTGATAGGTATAACACTGAAAAAAAATCGGAAATTTTCCCTCATTATGACAAACCGACCCTGCGGCATGAGCAAAAAAAGAGTTGAAATAATTCTCATATTTGTCTTGAGTTTGTTTTTTTTATAGGGCCCCGATGATTCGTACAATTACCAAATATTTTAAATATGCGGATTTGATGAGTTTAAAAAAGTTGCCTAACAAACATTTAATCAAATAGTAACAACTTGAATGAATGGTTGTTGCTACGTTTATCGCCAGCTCTGTAAACTAATTCTGCATTACTATATTCCAAAGCCAGTCATGCTAGCTTCCCAAATAATTTGGAAATCTGACACAAGTATAACGAATCGCTGAGGGTATTGCATGACAAACCCCCGCCTGGAACGTGTCCAACCATCCGCATGTGTGCGTGCAATCAGTTCGCCGTACTTCCCAGCGGGTGGTTTCACTCAAAGCTGCCGCCGATGCTGTGTAATGTGATTGCAGTATTAATTTGGGTGATCGTCATCGATAGGCACATTCCAAGTCATTACCCGCCATGACGATGTGTTGTGACTTATGCCATAAGACCCAGCGTTCCGATGGAATATCTCGCTGCTGTTAGCCGATATGTACTTCCTGAACGATTTGAAGGAACCAACACCTTTCTTGGAACTAATCTCGAACGGACGAACGATATGCACAACGAAAGACTATAAAATATATTGTTATGTCCTTTGGTGATACACAACTGGGGAACTGGGCTAATCTTGAAAACTGTTGAAGTTCGAGAGGGAATGATAAGTCATGCAAATAGTGTTGGGGGAAGTACCGGACTTGCAGTGGTCGGAAATATACAGGGTGTCGAAGTTTAAACATTGAAAATTTTGACGCACTATTGTCCTTGGTGTTAAAATTCAAAATCATTCTGCAGATATGTTTATACTTATCTTACTCGCTTTTTGACAAAGATGCAGGGTGTCAATTCAGTTACTGATATTTTTTTCATTATCTTTGGACTTTTTCAATGCAAAATTCCTATTTAAATCGATTGTACAAAATGGTGAAAGTTACCGATTTTGATGAAATTTAGATTTAGATTTCCAAAATTTTTATTTCCGAGCTAATCAGGTCCTCAAATCTTCATTACTGGTCATGGACTACAACATATCTAAATGTCATCAAAATTGGAAACTTTCACCATTTTGGTTGATCCGCCACAGATGTGATGAACCTATGGTGAAATAAAACAGCACATCGCTTGCACGTTCCACTCGGTTCTTGAGTAAGGTAATACCACAGGTCTGTGGTAATAGCAATCCTCTGCACTCGACGGTATTAAGTTATCCAAAGGGTGGTCCGTTTCTTGGTTCTTTTTGAAGTGCCAGTTATTTCGACGGTTTGCAACCCCGAAAAGCTGGGTACTGATAAACACGTAGTGTCAAACCTCTAATACCAGACGTTAAATTCTGAAAGTTGTAGCCAAATATCAACGCTGATTCATCCGAAATACTATTAGAATTTCGAAATAATCAGAATTTTACATCAAATAGACAATTTCCACTGCAATGATATCCCTTAAGAAAAGCAGCCCGCGCTTGATCGAAATGAAAGTCTAATCACTATTTTCTTTTAATACATCGTGCTGTTGAATTTACAATAATTTAGGTGATAAGAAAACGCAGTCTTCACATTGAAAACAAATAATGGGTTAGGAGTTGTTCTGACGCAGTCATTCTTCCAGGGTACTCAGCGAGAACGACAAGAAGCCCTTCATCGAAGAAGCCGAACGCCTGCGAGTCATCCACAAAAGAGAACACCCAGACTACAAGTACCAACCCCGCAGGCGGAAACAAACCAAAGGCCCCAACGGCCAAATTCCTCACGGCCAAAGCGTCTCCTTCAACAGATCCCTCAAACTAGAAGAGTCTCCTTGCAGTCCGAGGAGCCAGAGTTCCACTTCGCCTTCATCCAGTGCCTCCCAACCCAACAGTCCTCTTCACTCCTTCCGGCTCGCCATGGACCAACCTGTTAACGTGGACGGGAGATTTCCGGAAATGGACGGTCCCTACATCGCGGAAGACTGCTTGGACAGCAACGATTTGGATCAGTACTTGACGACGGAAAACAGCCACGCTTATCACATGTACTGCCAGAATTATGGGAAGCACCAGACTGAAGACGAAAGCAACAACAACCTCAAGTCGAAGCGTACTGAGAGCTTTACCTCCGTAACTGATAACTACGAGGGAACTTTGGCAGGCTCTTTCTCGAAGTACCATGAGCTTCAACCAAGCTCGACACTTGTGAAATCCGAAAGGTACCCGCCAGCCGCGAGCACGACACTGTTCACCTACCAATCTTCAACGCCCCTGTCTTCGAGCAGCAGTTACTGCATCAGCAACAACCACCAGTATTTACCGTCGTATCAGTATTTACCGCAAAGACCCAGCGTTTTCTCCAACCCAACCAACTACAACGTGGATGGGAATTCTTCAGTTGATTCTTGGGGACACTTTCCAATGTGAAAGAACTATTCTAGTTGATTAGTGATAGGTGCTGAGAAGTGCTTCACTGCTACGAATTGGACACTATTTCTTGAAGCACGTACCTAGTGCTAGTGAATCATCACCGAAGTCATCTCTTCAAGATATTTCGTCTATTTTGTTCATAATTTATTTCAACTTGAACGAAGAACACTGGAAGTTGTCGTTTACTTAGACTTTAGACGTTCAATTCTTCGAGTATTATTTCAGTTTCTTGTTCGCATATTTCATTTAATCATTATTTGTATTGTATAATAGTTTATACTAGAATCTATTCTATCCTATACTAAAAAATTCGTCTGTCAAGAATTTTGAAACGATTATTGTACATACTCCACCAAGTTGTATCTCAGGTGATTGTGTTCACCACATGCGAATCTCTATTGAACCAAATTTTCTGTAACGAATCGCGAATATTTTTTATAATAAAGTTATTATTTTGTACGACCGACATTTATTTGCCCCGTTGATTTTTTACGATCCACATTGTTTACCCACCCATCTCCCACCGCAATCGTCTATCAGACTTATCAGCGAACAGTATGGAAAAAAATACCTTAGAACGAAAGGTTAAAAGTTCATCGGACAAGAAAATGGTGCGCCGGGAGATTAAAATAAAAGTGTTGCAACGTTATTTATATTAATTGGTAATACGATCTGACGGTCAGCAGATTCCATCATTTCTGGCCGGAAGTGCGTCTGAGATAAAGCCTTCTGAGAACTTGCGCCGCTTTTTCATTTAATTTTTTCCCGCAGATGGAGATATATCCATTTCTTCTTATTCGCCTCTTAATTGAGAATGAAAAACATAATTAAACGGGAGCTGCTCCCATTGAGCATTCAAACCGCTCAAGCAGCACAACCCATTTTCGCAAACGCAAGGAAAAACGAAACAAACACAATTCTGATTACTCCAGCACAAAAGTGCATCCTGAAATTACTCTTAAAAAATGCATCCCCAAAACGCTAACAAATAGAATATATACAGTAGATATCTTGGTATATTCGTATAAAGCGAAAAAACAAAATAGGACTGCTCCAAGCGTAGTTCCAACTCACAACATTGACATTTGTAATCGATACTTCTCAATTAACGCCCAAAAAATATTCCCACTTCTTGGAATAAACCACCAAGGAAACTCTAGAACTTCGCAGAACAGCTAACGAAGGATTTACCGAATTTTCGACCACCGCACCGCCGAAAATATCAATTAACTCCCCATTTTACGGCGAATTTTTTCCATCCGACGCCACCCAAGTCCTCAACATCCCTAATCCGTTTACGACCACTAAAGCGGTAGCTCAATTTTTAAGAAAACCCAGATCCGCTGATCGTTTCAAGATGTTCAGAGTAATTAAACGGCATTGTAAACACGACTTATCCGTTTCGAAAATCATAAAACCTACATCATAAAACATCCTTCACAAGTTTGACAAGTAATGGATTTGATCTGGAGAACACATTTTAATGGGAGGTATTGCCTCCAGAGTAAACTTGAAAGAATATAAATTCCTTATGATTCGACAAGTGATGCGTCCTCCCCATATTTATCCAACAGATGCCTTTTTCCGATATTCCCGCAACTGCAGTCAAGATTAGAACGGAAAATTTCGAATTTGGACTCAATTGCGAATAATGCGCATTCACCCTTTTATACAATGGCAGTGAATAAGATAAAATCTGGAAATTCTGCGTTAGAATAAATAATATAATAATAACATAATAATCCATCGGGCAAATAAATTAATTTGAACCTTTGAATTTCGATAAAATAAAGTTAAGAAGACGTGACAACAGCACAGCGCGCTCAAAAACCTCCGCAGTCAAATTTCAATCCGTTTGCCACTAGAAAGGCGAAATGAAACCGCAATTCCCATAAATCGTTGTATAAACATTCGAGTGTGACAGCATGACTGTTAATATTCGAGCATTGTAACACACTCGTGTGCACTTTGATTTCAACAACAGCCTACATAATTTGAAATCAGGATTTTTCGAGAGTCATTCCACTTTTGTGGCTTTGATTCCGTCAAAACACCGACAAATAAATAAGTGAAGGATCTCAAGTGGTGTGAACCTCCACTCTTGACCCTGCATTCACGTCATATCATCGAATCCCCCAAGCATTATAAATATTGAATGCTTAATCAATACTTAGGTGGTCAATTTTATTTTCTTTATTACGATGTCATGTGCTACGTCAAACTGAACGAGATCAATTTCAGTACCATTCTCATCAATGCCAATAACGTTTTTGACGGCTATTTTCTTGTCCGGTTCATTAGTTCCCCCTGAACCTCTCGACTTATCCATTCAGTGAAAAGTAACTCTATTTAAAAAGAAATATTTCTCATATACGATTTCTCTTATAAAATACCCTGCATGCATTAAAATCAGCTGAAAATAGGACACTAACAGAAACTATACCATACGTTAATTTCCAGTAATTCCAAATTTAATTCCAGTAATTCCAAATTTAATCCCTCTATGTTACATTAAATACAATGTGCTGAAACCACCCCAATTAAATTCAAAGGAAATTATTGTACGATTCCACAATATTTCGTTAATACCGCGTTTTCCCAGTGGTTTGTGGAACGACGCACAGCAATTAGCTTTTTGTCAATTATCATCAAAGGCAAAGGAGTGTAATTTACACGCTACATTGACAAAACACAAGACCGCTCTGTTAGGCCGGAGGATGTTTGCTAGCGAGTATCGGTATGTAATGTAATAAATTTCAAAAGGAAATGTTATTGTTTATGGAAATGCGCTCTCTTTGTTTGGAACATTTGGAGTGCAAAACACCCAATTAGCAACGGGAATATTTGTCAACAGGACTGAATTATTTCAATTCCACACCAACTTTTCGCGAGTTCTGGGAGGACTTCCAATTTTGATTGACACGTAGTCATCTCCACACGCACTAGAAATTGTGTTAAACCCTTGTCCATATCAGAATCAATTAGCTGAAACCAGTAGGTAAATTGAGCAGTAAACGTCCCAAATCTCCCCTGTCATCCCTCGTCAAGTTTGAGGTTTTCAAGGAAAGGGCGCGCCCTTACAAGAAATTAAGACGTAAAGTGGAGCGGTTTCATGTGTCAGAGTCGTAACTGCCGAAGAGGGCATAAAAATTAATGCCTGGGGGTTGTGCTATTCATTTGAAGTTTTGTGGCGCCCTGGAATAAAATTTTATTAAAGCGGACTATGTAAACCTACTAAGATTATTTTTCTACCTTCTGAATTATGTGACGGTTTTTAACACCAATTTCCACAGAAAAACAAACAAATTCCTTGATTCATTAACTCTGGAACACATTTTTATTTTAGAGAAATTTAATTTTTTTTTTAATTTTAATTTTCCAATAGTATCATACTCATTAGGTAAAGAATAGCGTTATTAAAAAATTAATTCCTCATTCAACCAGGTAAATAGGTTTCAACAAATTGTTGCTCTGTAAATTAATAAGAATATATTTCTTTCAATAATTCGGATTTTGCTTAAATTTTATTCATTGTGCCCTGAATAAAATAAATCAAATACTTATATCTGGAAATGTTGTTTCGATTTATCAAGAGTTATTTGTCACAAAATTATTACTCGTCTCTTTCCGGTTGAATCACATACAACCTCTTATTCGAACTCACATAACCATCAAAATTGCGAAAAAGTTAAAGTTGATGTGGCTCCCTGTACATTACAATATTTTGAGTAATCATGAAAAAATGGAGAAAGTATGAATAAGTACATTTCCGAAATAATATAAAATATCTATCAAAAAAAATTTTGTCACTTCAACTTTTTCGTAGGAAAATTATGAATATTGATTTATTCTCGACAAAAAGTACATATTCCATTCAATGTGAATAATAACTTAGTTTCCACGCGGCAAATTGACTGCATTACAATAGCGTTGGTTGCCTACAATGATGAAATTGAACAGAGGCCAATATTGTGCTTTTATTTGTGCTTGAACAGTTAACAAAATTTTTATTATACAGGGTGTTTTTTAAGCTCACTAACAGTTTTGTTTACGGCAATGAATGCTATGTCAAAAAATAACGTGATTTTATCCCACATAACTTATGCCTAAATTCAATAGTTGAAAAAATAAACACTGTTGAAGTTGCCTATTTAAATAAATAGTGTTTTTTCAAATTTGAAATGTTCGACAAAAGAAAACAAATATAGATGAAGTGCTGAGAAATTTACACATCAACATCGACTATGCAGAAAGTAATTTTTCAATAGAAGGCATTTTATGTCTACGTAAAGTTCGGGAGAAACAGTGCTTTCAGAAGGTGTTTTGCCGTCAACACTATTTAGCAATAGGTTGCCACTCTACCACCAGTTGACACTGGTATAATAGATAAAATGGTAATAGTCCAATTGATGTTTAAAAACAAAGTGAATTGCTCTGTTGTAAAAACTATCCAATATACGTGTACTATTAAAAGAAAAGTTCAAAAATTAAACAGCGAAAAATCGACAAAACAAGGATCAAACTAGAGATGACCAATTGGTCTGAAGAGTAGCTACGTAACTACAATCGTAGACCAAAAATTGGATTGTTAGTATCCTAGTCTATGTTGATATCTATTGTATTATAACATTAGTTTTCCATAAAAAACCTGTAATATTTTTGGAGGAATCATTATCATTTCCATCAAAATGTTCGGTCCGAAAGTGTAGGTAACTTAAATTTTTAATATTCTAGAAACTTCTTTTGAACGTGATCGGGGTAAATGCCTGCAAACAGCTAAAGACATATGAAATAAAATCAATATTTTCAATGGGAAACTAATGGAGGAGCTTGGCTTACCACCTAAAAAGTAAATTTCGCAGGAGTCTATTTTTTATTTTAGTAAATTTTGCTAATAAAATGCATAACAGGGAAATGACTTACATAAAGGGGAATGGCGCCAGGGGAATGACAAAAAATTATATTATTAGCAATTATTATTAAACGCACCAACAGTTATTGTAGGGTTTATGCGTATAGGTTTACTACAGATGCATTATTTCTAATTGTTTATTTCATATGTACACCAAAATTATAATATTATAATAATAACAAATATTACTCGACAAGGGAATAAGAATTTGTATGTGACAATAGCGAAAACTTCCGCAACTTAGCCTCCCACTTGACAATAATAAAGGTGGGATAAACTACAGTTGATAGTTATCAAAGGACTTAGCACACTACCTATAGGAAACAATTAAAATAGCTAGCTGTCTTCAGGACAATTAATTTTTAACTTGCAGGATTTTTTTCCATTCATTTGTCCGGCGCAGATAATGAAGAGTGTTATTTTTTATATTCAGATCTAAATATATGTATGTATTTGTTCAAGTGAATATTATACCTGTTTTACAAGTAAAATTGTAAATTGGAGCAGATACATGCCTGGGGAAAACAATTTACACCTGAAGTAATGAATAAATAGCATGTTTCATGGAATTAAAGAGAAGATATTTGGCGGCCAAATATAACAAAGCCGTAGATTGTTTAAAACGTATATCTCAAATAATAGAGGCTACATGTCAAATTTTTAAGAATATTTAATAATATTGAGGACCATATATACAGGGTGTATCTATATCGAAAAATTTTAATCACGTGCAGAACTCGCCAAAACAACTTTTTAGTCTAGCATTTTCTTCTATTCCAACGTAAAAACCCAACATTTTTCCTTATTTTATACTTAAGTATTTTGAAAAATGAAAAAGTTGGGTTTTTGCTTGAACGGTTTTTCAAATTTTAAAAAAATCTACCCCTTCCTTAATTACCAGGATGTCTTTAAGTCTTAAATATTGGGAATATAAATCGGTTGAGCAGCATTTTCGTTAGTTAAACATGTTCAAATGTGCATTATGAAAGTCACATTCGATTTGCTAGAAACAAGATTGGTGATTGCGTAACCGTTGAGAAGGTGATTTCTCCAAAATTATAGCATGACCTGAACCTGGGCATTGTATTATGACGCAGTTTCTGTTACATTTGTTCTGATGACGGAATAAAGTAGTAATACGAACCTTGCCGATCATCTAATCCTAAGATTTTACATGCTGCGATAAAACTCGACCATAATTGAGACAAATGAATTTTATTAAGTTGATGGGGTATTCGAACTACTTAATATAAAATAAAATAAATAAGAATTGATCCAAAAGTTGATAGGACAAAATAAAAGTACATTTTGCAACAACTGCCCCGACAGCAATAGGTGGAAATCCATGATAACCACCTAAAGCAATTTTCCTGTTCTCTTTCTGGCTCGTTCATGGTGGTCCATAGTTCTCGCGAAACTGTAGACAATTGATGAGTCAACAAAAACAGCTTTCACAATGATCTCAGAATCAAATTCATCTGTCAAATCACTGTGAAAACCAGTTTCGTCTGGTTTTCCGGAACAGACACGTCACAGTTCTAGTAGAATTTCCTCTTCATGGGGATGCACATAGACCTGTAACAAAACGGCAATTTAGGGTCGGGCTCGACATTTGCACTCAGAATTTTGAGAACGTTTGAGAACGTTGTTGAAGCAGAATTGTTGGTACGAGACTGTTTATCTGGTATAGTGAGGCCTCGGCTCCAACGTGACATCGTTTCGGTGAGCATTTGGATTAACAATGAATCAAGCACATTTATGAATGGGATTGCTCGTTTATCAACTTGTGGCTACATGAAATTTTCGCCACTATCACGTAATGAAGTCATCGGAATATTTCTGGAGCGGAGCTGCCGGATCCAACACCAACGGCGTGTTTTGAACCCAAGATAGATTAGGAAGCGATTTTGAGCAAAAACAATTTCGGCCGAAGCAGTGTTTGTCGACGATCAGCTCGATCCGAGTGAGTCAAAAAGTGAAGCATGGCGGAGCACAGGAAGTGATAGATAATCGCCCATCTTTGATAATCCTTGACCCTAATCGCGCGAGTGTAAATATGCGTATCAAATGGATGGGAAGTCGTGAAATCTCCATTGAGCGCATTCCATTCTCGGTGCTTGAGCGTCCAGCGTGGAATGGGAAAATCTGTATTTGTATCAGTACTTAAGTTTGGTGGTTCCATCTAGCAGATGGTCCGTGGAGTGGGTACTCTCGGCCAGATGGCGGTAGGCAGGAGCGGCGGGCCAAAATTGAATCCGGTCCTAATTAATGTGCTGGATTAGAAATGGCGATGGCGGAGCGATCGGAAAGTCGGAGGATCGGTGACTCTGAAATGGAGAAAATGCCTCAATTTCACGTTTCTATTGGAGGTGAATAAGTCATCGGGTGACGCGGTTCCCCCGCAGGTTGCTGTGACGAACGAGGAGTTCCCAGGAATGCACTCTTGCAGAATTCTATTTATAGAATCTCTTTGGAATAAAATATGCAGCGTAATACCGCGGGTGATAAACAAATTCGCTTCCACTCATTCAACAGGTGCATGCGAAGGCTGCAGACAGTCGACCTTTGTGAAATTGCCTCTTTTTTTTACTATTTTCTACTCTGTTCTAATGATGTTGCTATCGAGGGATGTATATCCGGTGATTTGGAATGATGTCGGGGATCACCAATCACCATTAGTACTATCACAGACAACTCTAGGTCGTATGTCCAGTTTAGTCCGAAATTTTTCACGAGGGCGAAATGGAAAATCCGTTAGGAATTTCTGCAATTGCGAGACCCAAGTTGCTCGAAACACAGAGCGCACGTTTCTTTACTAATTGAATAAGGTACCTATAAGCAGTACCTGGGACTCTTGCGGTGAGAACTCGTTTGCTTGGGAGAGCAAGAATCTGTGGAATGCACTGTGCAACTGCAACACAAATATTTATCCTGGAGCTATAATCAAATACATCAACTTTCAACTGTTCACCGGGAAAATTATTTATTAGGCAATTCCCATTCGGGCTCTCGCAGTGCGGCGCGGCGCATCTTCACGGCGAAGAAAATTGTGCCGTTGGGAATGGGATCGAAGTGAAATTGTGAAAATATCGGCGTGCCGGATTTTCAGGTGGCAATTTGAGTTGCTTTCGTCTGTCATCGAAGGAGCAACATAAATCATCCTAATTGAACGTTCAATTTGAAAAATTAAGTTGAGTTATATTGGCGGGGTAATGGGGCTCCTTAGCGAGTGAAAGTCCAACCAATTAAAAAAATAGCGTACCCGCACATCAAAGGTGACGACTATCCATATCTAGCCGTTTCGAATATCCTAATGTTCGGCTAAGTGACTTCGACTATTAAAGCTTGGTATCCCATAAAACCGCCAAATAATAAAATTTCCCTAAGTAACCGCGTCGAAAGCAGCAACTTTCCATTAATAAAGCCAATTAAACGGACGAAATTCGTAGGGGAAAAAAGGAGCTGACCTCCAATTAATACTGTCCAACGAGTGCATTCTGCGATGCTCCAACTAAACCTCAATAATTAACCCTGCACTTTTACCATTACAAATTTATACGATTAGTCCGCGTACCTGCATTATCCCCCATGCTCGTGCGTCAAATTAAACGAAAAACTCGATAATTAGGGCTTCGATTAAATGCAAATTACTTCTTGCTCCGCAGCGTAATGCAAACTAGTTTCGCTTATTTACAGCGCGCCCTAATTCGAAATAATCACATTTATTGCTGCTTCACGATGATAGCTTCCTTCGCGCGAAAGATAAACACGTGTCCGAGTCGCCGCTTTTCGCAGACTGCAGCCAAAACACCGACGGCTAAATTAAGAGCCGGTGGCCCACAATTTGCCGGGTTTTACGGCTTTTTTGTATCCTCCCATAAGGAAGCAACAACAATGCTCAATAATGTGGCCGAGGTGTGCGCCGATGACGGACACTGTAACTCCAGTGCACTTCTCGGAACGGCTTACACGTGCAATACTTACGCAACTCACTGCAATTACCATATAAGTATGCACTTTGCCGGCCATTTGCATACACGGTCTACTTTGGGCTCTTTCGATTCGCATTCTGACACGTACCGCGATAGCGCAAACGCGACGATCAGCAGGAGAGCTGCGAAGACACCAAAATGCGACACTCCTCCCGAATTTGAATTGGGCAAGAGCTCATGTTGACGTTACCTGGAATGTTGGCTTTTGATTTATCCATACAGTTTTCAAAATTTAACGTAGACTAAGGACATGTCGCGCTACTTTCGGTTTGGACTTCAACAACTGTCATTATCTAACCATTTCACGAATAAAAATTAATAAATGTGTTCAAACTTTTCCTAAAGACCCATGAGTCTTGAGTCTTGGGACCCAACCAAACGACTTGAAAGATCTAAGAAATTGTTTAATGGTTAATATTTTGGTGAGCTCTAAGTTGTTATTCATTAGGAGCCTTTTTGACAATTGAAAATTGGTACAATCCAGTGGAGAAATCTCAAATATGAACTCTATGGATTACTTAACAAATGATAACGTTATTTTCGGTCAGTGTTATCTTTCGTCCAACTATTCCCCAGGTGTCCACCACAAAATGGTTACAGATAGGTTGGCGTGAAAGTGTATAATTTGTAAATTTGTTGAAAGATAAGTGTTGTTAGGAGATCCAACAAAACTTGCATTGAATTTCATATATTTTTTTAAATTTCTCATGGTTTCATTAAAAGCTTTGTTGTTATACTTTATCTAACAAACTAATAACGAGTTAAATTATCGACCGATAGAATGAAGGTATACAATTTGTGGTAAAATGTAAGATGCTAAACGTGAAGTATGACATCGGATTGCAGTCTAAACAGCAAGATTATTACAGATATCGCTTGGGCAGAACCTGTGAATTGTGTAGAGTTGCGTGTAGACCGGAATATGTACGTAGGTACACAATAATTAATGTTGCTTGAAATTACTCAGGTACTTACCACGAGTACTAATTGCACTTGACTGTAGCAATAACGGACACTTGAGCCTCTCTATACTGCAACTATATGATACCTATAAGTTAGATTGAGATTTTATAAACTTCTGTTTACACCTGATAGTGATTATTGCATACAGGTGCAACGGAAACGCCGCGGCGAGGCTTTATTCCTGCAGCCTTGGGCAATGGCGAGTTGCGCTCACAATGGTCTGGTGGTGCTCATGAATTTGTCACTATTCTAATTGATGATTATCAAAAGGAATAGGCTGAGGATTCAGATGTACACTCCCTTAGAACTCCTGCTTTAGATCGGTTCCTTGTAATTAATTTCTCGTGATAAGCTTTGAGATTTTAATTGGAAGTACGGCAAACTCACAGCGATTCACTCATACATTTTGTTAAGGGAGATAAAACTTCATACTGTACGATGCATTCGGAACAACTAATAGTGTTCTGCATGCTCTGTACTGTGAGCAAGTCATAATAATAAATGTTCATATGACGCACTCGTACTGGAATATGGGTTGAGTAGTTTTGAATTACTCTATTCTTGAATGCTTCCTGTGCAATTAATCTAATATGCCTCACAGGAATTCCCTCAGGAAAATCTGATTTTGTAATTCCTATTTTTATGAAGCGATTCCGCATGGCACGATTCAATTGGGAGATACAGCTTGATGACTCATTTCTTAGCTCATAATATTCCATCATACGCCATGCCTAATTTCAGTTTTTGATTGGAAATGGTGTCATGAAAGATTAGTAAATTGGGAGCAATGTTGCCACTAAACTAATATTTCACTGAAATTTATTGAATTGCTACTCTTTCCTTGCGATGATGAATAAGAGTAGGTAAATTGAGTTTCTTAAAATATTATCTTAATGTCGTATAATAGTGTTGCATTATAGTTAGCATAGTTTCGTTGTTATAGTTTTTATTGAAAGAGATTATATTGGATCAATTCAAAGTAATTTACCGTCAATGGCGGTTACCAAAATTTAAAATTGTACAGAAAAATTCCCCATTTACAGCATTGTGTTTGATAAAACTAATAATCCAAAAATTCTAAAACCTCATTTTTATAGTTTAAGCCATCTTGGGTCTATTGCTGGCGAGATCAAAGCTCTAAAATGGTCGGCTAATTTTTGCCGGATTTTATAAACGTAAAATGCTCGAAACTGAGTCTATCGAAATTCTCAAATTTACGATCAAATTTTGGTAATACGAACGATCCAACAATCTGAAATAATCCTTATACGTAGTTTGGAACGTGCTGAGTTTACTTCGAGCAAGATCAAAGCGCTAAAATGGACGGCTGATTTTTGCTGGATTTTATAAATGTAGAATGCTCGAAACTGAGTCTAGCGAAATTCTCAATATTACGATAAAATTTTGGAAAAACTAGTGTTCAAAAATTTTTAAATATTTCTCTAAATGAACTAAAACTAAAATGAACGGCTGATTTTTGCCGGATTTTATACACATAAAATGTTCGAAACTGAGTCTAGTGATATTCTCTAAAAAATCTGAAATAATCCATTTTTAAATTATTTTATTTTATCCTTCTGAGTTATGCTATCTGTTGGATTCTTTCACAAAATTTAGCTAATTAATTGTCCTAAATCCTCCTAATACTTTAGCTTTCTAGCTGTTCCCTAACAAAAGGTAACATGAATTTAAAGTTTTCCCATGTAAATCCTTATGTTGCGCGTTAAAAAGAAGCGCACTGTTCAATCTAATAGACGTATCTATACATTTGTATCACATGAATAAGCGATTTATTAGAACCATACTTCATCATATATCAAAACAATTGGACAAAATATTTCTATCAGATTGAAATATTGAGCAATAGTTTATGTATAGGTGGGTGAATATTTTTTCGATTCTGCGTTTTTTGTTCTTCGTTTTGAATGCATTCCTTCCTTCAAAAACCACATCACGCCACTCTTTACCCTGGAATTGAACTTTATTTTTTAATTATCTAGCTAATGATTTTCCCAATATCCGATGTTCCTTAGGTGTCAGTAGACGAATAGTGAATATTCCCGAAGAGACAGACAGGTTGTTAGAGCGTTCAAAGTGCCAATCATTGCTTCAAAAGGAATTAATTTGCAGACTTCCCATTCAGTGAGCGATTGTGTCACGTCTTCCTTCCTGTGCCTAGGGCTGACGGTATTCGAAGCCCATGGGATCAGTGCGGATCGTTTTTATTTTCTCGACGATACACCGAAACTAAAGCCGCAACCCATCCGAGTTGCCGCAATATTATATTGTAATTAAGTACATAAACGGAACGCAATATGTACATTATGTAATTCCCAGACAATAAATATAGTAATTCCGAGGGGGTCAACGACCGGAGTCTAGTAGGTACATTTAACAAGTGTATCTATTGCTCGTGTATTAATGTCGCATGGTGGAGTCGCGTTTTAAATATCAAATTTTCCTGATAAATTGACAGTGAAATATAGATAAGAGATAGTGCGAGTCCAAGTTGTAGGATGGCTGGTTCTTCCTGAATTGCGACCTCCTAGGGGGGCGCCCAAATAAGGAATGTGCGTGCTAGCTGTTTTCCTGGGCGTTCTTTGGTTTCAGGGACCCATGAACAGTTAGCTGGAGGAATATCATTACCGGGAGTCGTTGGACAAATGGCTTCATTTCCGCAGTCTTATTCAGAAGCCATCATTATTGCGGTCCCGGATTTCATTCATGAAATACGAGCCCGAGCACTTGCTTGCATAGCTTCACGTACTCGCAACGACCAAGCCTGACCGGACGTTTTATTAGACGTAAAATTTGTCTCGACTTTCTAAAAATTCTCGTTGTCCGGTCTAGATTAGCCTTCCGTCAAATTTTCACCGACACGACGGAATTATTTGGCGGGGACCAATTTGAATTTCATGCTTTCGAACTGGAGGACCCCAGAAGTGCGGCCTCTTTAACATTCAGTCTACAATAGACCAGGCAGCGGAGGAATTCTTTGAATGGGAACGGTATAAGAGAACGACCATAAAGGTTGCCAGCCGCTGAAAAAATAACGAATGACTGGTGATAATTTTGTGGGCCAAACTACTCCTAAAGTGAGCCCCCAGTCTAGGCTAGACAGCAGCTCCCACATCTTAATACAATTATATCCCGCGGTTCTAAGACCTCTCGGGCTGAATCACACTTCTTCGCAATGGCATCGCCCTCCTGCGACAATAAGACTGGTTCCCACGGCCAAAAGCAAATTCACCCCAACACCCCTCGCACTTTGTCTCCGAATTCATCAAATGCACTTTACATGTCAGGCAATTCAGTTGCTATGCACTCAACGTTTGATACAACAGTCCATTTAAATTTCATTGCCTGGCACGACGTAAAAATTGAAACTAAGGCGGAGAAAAATTTCCCTGTAAGAACAATTCAATTGCGTCGCAAATAAAATCCACGTACCTCCTCAGTCAACCTCTTCCTCCAATTCTCCAGACGAGTCACTTAGATTCCTTCATTAAAAAAAACACCACCAAACTTTCTACAATCACAAGTGCTACAAGACTACCAGCAAAACGGTAAGTTTGCAACTCACCAAACCACACAGCAACGCTATCATAACACACACATTTCTACACGCATTCCATGCTTTATGTATAGGGGGAAATGAAATAGAGAATCGGCGAATGTCTAACAGCGTTCAGTCCACATCATATGGCAAACTCGTGAATAGACTGGAGGGGCAGACCGAATTCAACCTTCGCCTGTTTGTTTTTCGCCATTTCCACGGCATTCCGGCGATTCGAGTCCAATTTTCACCCCGAAGCAGCCCTGCAACGCCCCTTCGACCCCAATACCCCCTAAAAATGCACATTTTCCACACCGAAAAGGCCCAAATTCACGTTCAAACAGTTCAAAGTCGGACCATGGGTGGTGGGACGTGGGAGAAGCAAAACAAAATGGCCGCCACTTTGCTCGCAGTTTGCTCGCGAAATCCACTTCGCGAATTTCGCAAAACACTCACGGAAATCGCAAATAAAAATTAATACACGCTCCATCAGAATTAGAATCATTTAATCCCATGCAGTTTTTCTAGTGGAAAAAAATTTCTATTTCTATCAGGAAATTTCGCTCCACCCGCAATTTTAAATTATACTAATATTTAAAATTTACCATGTTCTTACACCCTCCATCTCCAGTACTACGCCCAAACCATCAACACAAAATTGTCATCTCAGAATTCATAACCCGAAGGAAAAGTTGATGACTCTCAAAGATGACGCACAAAAAGCGCTTTTCGAAGTGACGACGTTTTCTTCTTCAAATAAGATCTGTCATCGGCAATTTAATGCACTCTCAATTGCTCTCCGAAGTATCAGCCGATTTAATGAAACCCTGTGTCGAAACCTATTAGTGCAGTCAGCAGATTCCGAATTAGACACGTAATATCCAAGCACCAATCGTGGGCAACTTATTTTGCAAATAGACCCCGATACCTTCATAATCAACGCTTAATGATCCATTCAATTCCCCATCTTAATTTAATTTGTCAGATTGCCATGTCCGTTCCGCACTAGGGAAGTGGATCATACCTCGACACGCTCTTGATATGGTCAATTTCGAATAGGCTCGGGCCCAGGAAGTCCTCAAACGAGATCACCCAACATCAAAGCAAAATTATTGCTCTACGAAAGACAAGCTTCGAAAAATAACAAGTTCGTTCGTAATTACTTTTCCCCGCAAAGATTCGTATAGACATAAGCATTAATGAGCATAGAGGAATTCCATAAATGCTTAGGTATTACCCTCTAGAGCGATTTATAATCAACGGCAGTAGGCCGACAATAAATGGCTTGACTGCACAACACATCAACGTATCCGCAATAAAATTGTATGGTCAATACTTTCAAGGTTATTTATTATTATTACATTAGATGCATTCAGGTACATACATCCGTACAGGCATATCTCGATGAATGGAAGCGCCGCGTCGGAATCACTTCAATTCATCGAGATATCTATGAATTGCAGCACTTCAAGAGTTTATATGCACCTATGAACCGTCTGAAACTCCTTCACTTTTACAGAAGAATTCCATCAAAATTCTATCATATTCTTATACTTACAAGTAATGACGATCTAACAGTAATACACTGTAACTTAAACCGACCGTTTGTTTTTTTCTGCTTTACTCGATTTTTGTAGTTGAGCAGTAATGTTGCCAAGTTCTTACGGATATTTAAAAATAATTTGATTGAGCTAATTACACAAGTTGTTTTGATTAATCACTACTCGACCAAATAGAGATGTCGGTAATTCTCCTAATCACGTACACGTTTGAATGTCTATTCATTAGTTTTCACCAATTACAACTACCTAGTTAAAAAATAATTTTATCACCAAACGCCAATCATTACTATTTCATAATAGTCTTCTGAAGTGTTATTTCTTCCGCTCTATTTGGTTTTTGTTCACATAAATAAATTTTAATTATCCTTCATTCACCGAATATTTTCGATAATACACAATAGGTACACAATTATAATCTCTATCGCATCAAACTGCATGTAGCCTCTCGATAACAGTTTTGCATCACAGTTGAGGATGAATTATAACCCTTGATCACAGTAAAATTTAGTAGCAGGTAGGTAATTAACGTTGGACATTCCAGCAAAGCGTAATAAAATTGAAATTGTTGGCGTTCATCCCATTGTTCTCAGGACTTCCTAGCGAAGACAATACCAACATGCCAGTGGACCCAACATAAATAAATTTCGAAATCAAAATCAGTTTTCGAAATAGTTGTGGCAATAGGACATAAGTACCTACATCTATCTTAGAATTGATTCTAATCTTTTGGATATATTGTCCAACTTGGAAATGTTCTTAATGGACATTACATTAGGGTTCTAACTCTTTGAGGACGATATAGAGTGGATTTTATCAGTTTAAAATAAGATGTACATTAAAATGACTAAATTGTAATTATTAATAAAGGTAAATGCCCCATAGGTAAACATGTTCCCTTTTCAAAAAGTTTCTACATTCGCCATATAAGATTAGAGTCAATAATTGTGACAAGTCCATCGCAATGAAAATTTGTGCCAAACCCTCCTTGAAGCTTGTATAATTCAGAACTAGAAGAATTTTTTAATTGTGAAATACAGTGCGTTCTATTTATAATGGGTCATGGTGATTTACGTGGGAAATAAGCCCCATGCGAATAGCAAAATTAATAATATTCACTGATAAATTTTAGAAAAAATTACATTTAATTTTCACATCCGCCAAGGTGCCACATCTTATTTGTACTCCCATCATGCAGTTGTTCGTAAATCAAGATGCAATAAGTTGTTATGACATCCGGCAATTAAATAGTAATTTTTCAAAAGTTTATCACTGAATATTATCAATTATGCTAATCATATGCGGCTCCTTGATTTGGCTCAATTTTAGTTTATGACTTGCTCCAACTATCTCTGAACTTACTGCTTCCTAATTGCACCTTAACAAAACTTAACATGGGGTGAAAAAATCCCACGCCATTTCAGAATTTTTGAATTACCTTCCAGTTTTTCTAAAACTTAGGCTTAAAATGTGGAATTGCGCTAGACACAATTTCGAATATGAACTTTTATAAAATTGACCGATTATTTTAGCACTTCGATCTCGTCAGAAATAAACTCAGCACTCTCTCTACATTAAACTTATATGAAATTATAATAAATTACAGAAATACCAAAAAAAAGTTTGACACCTGAGACGGTAACAACCCACCCCTTGTCGTTGAAGTTTTTGTGAAATATTAGTTTTTATTAGTTGAATTAAAATGTATGAAACTACAACACGTCTCATTTTTAGGAATTCTATATGATTTCGAGTATATATTTGAAATAAAAATTTCAGTTACCATACAAGATTGATATACTTATTCTGGAGTGCACTGGGTAGATTAATCGCACTCCTTGGTATATGTCGAGCTCTCTTACAGTATTGGAAATATAAAAAAAATTGAAACGTCGAGCTCTCGTATTGTCTTGGGAGCATTATAAAATTTGAAAATTGGAAGCGCCGCACTCTGTTACTATCTTGAAAGTATTAGAAAATTAGAACATTGAATGCGTCGAATTCCCTTACTGTCTTGAAAATATTAAAAATTAGAACATTGGATGCATCGAGCTCTCTTACTGTCTTGAAAGTACATATAAAAAAAAATCGAAAATATCACAACGGTTGGATATGAAAGTAACATGCCAACCTGAAATTAAGTTTTTTTAGATATTATTTTAATTTTTCTAGGATGTGTTTCTGATCTCAGTGAACGTAATGCCTTTGAATTTGACCGATTTGGTAAACCGATAGTGTTGGATCGGAAATATATATTTTTTTTTCCAAATTTCGATTCCTTTTTTGTTAGAGTTTGCTGTAGACGTAAATGGGTGATTTATTGTTGATTTTGAGTAAAATTATTAATATGGCAGTACCGGAAACGGAAAGATCTATTTTTTCAACATATTGATTAGTATTGGATAGAATAGAATTGTCTACCTGCAAAGAACAAGTGAAATGTTTAAGTTGGTTTTTAATAAAAGTCCAATTTTGAATTAAAACACGATGTTACTTTCATCCCCACGTCCCTGAGACTCGCGGCGAAAATAACACTTGCAGTCCCTACGGAATTTAGCTAATACCTGTACAATAGTAGAGCAATGAATGTGCATTCGAATGATGTAATTTGTTTTACTATATCTTCAAACTGCAATTAAGAGTTAGTGCTGTGGAGTAAAATTTGTTACTTTTGTCCCCGGTCTCCCCTACTCTGTAGTTAGTCGTGTACTTGCCACTCATTAGAGTTACCTACTGAGGCTATGAGGCCTAAAGTAAAGTTTATAGTTATAGACCGATACGTTAGATTTTACGACTTGCACGGGGTGTTCAATAAGAGCCGTAAATAAATATTACTGATTGTAGTGAATGGTATAACTAAATAACTATTGTTGCAGCGGCAACGTAAGCGGCTGGATATTTCCAGTATTATTAATCCTATCGGGAACAAATTCAGAACATTCAAGATTTCTCAACAAAATTGAATATGATAGGCAAGTTATGATGATTAGAAATTTGCACATATTATTCTACGACATTGAGTAAAATACGCAAATTTTTTTTGGGTTTTACATACTTGACAAAAAAACTGTTTTAAAACTTCGTTTTGAAGAGTATAATAACGCTAAGTGGAAAATTCCAACTACTTTCAATCCGTGCCGCACGTAAGGCAGATCCTTGGTGAATAAATTTTAAATTTATCAGACAGTGTAGGTATATTTTAATGAAAAAGATAAATCCGAAAAATATATTCAAACCGTAAATTTACGAGCTTCTGCTTCTGCTATATGGCTGATCCAGATTCGCCTAAGATCTGTGCAAAGGATTTTGGTCAAGACTATTGTTAACAGGTCATATACCTGTAGCGATCAAAATGAAGAAATCAAATGTAAAAACTGCTTTTAAATTGTAATGGAATCAGATACAGGTGCCTCGTTTATCAAATGAGGGTTGCGCAGTGGATCACCTTTCTTTGTGTGCGCCTTCTCCGTGTGCGCAAGACTTACCCCACCGGCATTTGATATTCGCCGGAATTGTAAGTGGTGTTTGACTGGAAAAAGTTGCGTCAATTTATTGAGTTATATTTTTTTTTCGTTATGAAAGCTAGAAACATAACTAGAGCCTATATTGCGCATTAGAATGATAATTACAGTCTGATTTCACTCGAAGAAAAAATCAGTTAGTTGTGGTCTATATTGAATACCTATAATTAAATACTGGCACACATGGATCACTTAACTTGACGGGAGTAATAAGAATCGATCTCTTAAATACTTAAAAAGTACTGTTAGGGTCGTGTTACACTGAGGGAGATCAGGAATGAAGGATTCTATAGTTGAAAAAGTGCAGGTAAAATTGGTGATAAAGTAGCGGTTATTTTGTGGGCCCCATTATTCGGCTGTTCACTAGCTTGAGCTCAGTAAGTACCTAGTGCGTACTCTTGTTAATACCGATTCTAGTTTAAAAAGGTCATTAGATGCGAGGTAGGCGTAAGCGCAAGGCTGATCCAGCGGATGTCGAAAAACGAGCGGGCTAATTGTGTGGCTCGAATAATTCCAGCATAGACCACTGTTTGTTATTGTATGACGTTGCATTATAACACGATTTGTTACATTGTAAGATATCTGTATTTTTGTAACTCAATTATGTCATTGTTAGAAAAATTATAATGGAGCGCGGTCTTTTCAACAGACGTTTTTCCATGGATGGTCGCTCAAGCGCATTCTGCTGGTGAGGTAACGACCCTTAGTAACCAGACACCAGGTTAACTTACAATCGATAACCTCTTGGAATGGAGCAGAGTTAGAAATAGGTCGATGGTGAGATGGGCCGTAATTTGTGGGTGTGGGGCGTAGGAATTCGAATGGTCGAATGAGAGATATTGTTTTAGGGTCCGCTTGATCAGGGTTGGGATTGAAGTTGTGTCTGTTGAATTGATGTACAGGTTGGTGAATAAACGCAATTCTTGTATTCGTTCATCCATCGCCGACCGTATCCGCTACCTAGCAGCAGGAATGTCGATGGTTCAACTGCCGGGCGAACGCCCTGCAGCTGTCCGGAATTCCAGACAGTACGAGTAGGTAACTTGTTCCTGGATGTTTTAGGTCAAAACCATCCGGCGCGGTCGCCCGGATGGTTCTTTGAACGGGAAAATGGCTTTGGCGAAAAGAGGCTTTGGCGGCGCGACCTTGGATTTAGTGAATGAGGCCGAATCATTGCGGCGATGATCTACCTCTCACTATTTTGAATCGTTTCTTGGGAACGCGAACGGCGTGTCGGATCTGTAGGTGACAAATTTCCTCAATCGAGATGTCTGGAGGAGGAGAGGGGGCGTACCGTGTAGGTACACCCATACGTCGGTGGCTCATCGGGCAATCACATGTAGGAATTAATCATCGCGTAACTTCCGCTCCGGCAATAGGAAACTCGCATACATCCGCTGAACGTAGGCATTAAGTACCTTATCAGCACATTTGCCGATAGATAAGGCGGAAAGTGCTTTTACCTTCGACCGAAGCGCGGAGATTCGCGGTGAAACTTTTGAGAGGTCGATTTGGGAAGGGAATCGGCCGATTGGGATTCGGACGGGCGAAATTCCCAGCCGAAATTCCTCACATTCTCCGCATACCGTTCCCAACGTGCGGAGACTGAGGAACGTTTCTTTGTGCGGTGGACGGATTGGCGTGCGCGAATTGAGGCGGAATTGGGAATTCTGATAGCGCGTTCACTTCGACGGGAATGTCCGAAAGGCGGGTAATCAATGCGTTCGGCTAATTGACTTTCATCGGTGCACTAGAAACGCGACGTATGAATGAAATACCTGTTCATTACATTAATAATGCAGATGGTGTTCACGTCCATCGGCGGGCGCAGCCTACACAATAAAATAATTGATTGGTAATTGAACGGTTTACTCACTCGTTTGCGGAATTCCTCGGGAAAATCGTGTTTTGCCGTGTAGGAGTTGCGGAGGAAAAATACCTACTGGTGTCGCGCGGATTTCTTACCGGCTGGAATAAATTTGAGGAGGCAGGATCCAGCGCCCCATTGCTATAATGAGAGTGTCGCAGAAAGAATGTCATACCACGCACGCACGTATAAAAGGCCAATTGAATTGAAACGTTTCTACGCAAGCAGCCAGCACCTACCGAATCCAACGTCACTGATAGACTACCGCGTTGAACCCATTAAGGAATGCACATTACGGAGGATTTAGGAGTGGGAAAAGTAAACGCAAGAATGCGAGATGTAAGCCACACAGGAACTAGAGTTTGCTCTGGAAGTATTCATTGAGTATTTGGGCGTGTGTGCTCTGCAGTGGGTAGGTATTGAATAACGAGATGGGACTTACGTGCACAACCAGCGGAACGCGTTCGATGCCAACGCCGATAAAATTTAGGGTCGGCGCCTCCAATTTTTCGACTTCGCCCAAGAACCGTCGCGCTCCCCCAAGAGCAAAACCGCCCCCCACATCAACCCTCCCGCTCCACCTAATTACCCCAAATAAATTTCCGCCCACTCAATTTCGCGAAACGAAAATTTCTCGAAAGCACGGCCTGCGCTCTTCGCCTCGCACGCACTCCATTCACTCACCTATTATTCCATTCTACGCGTCCGGCAACTCGGGCGAATGCATGTATTTGCTCTATTTATTAAAAGATCAACGACTTGTAGGAGTGTGTGCGCAAGGCCCTCCTCGAATTCCCATCGCCATCACCACCGCAGCCCCAGCGTCAGTCCGCCCGAAAACACAATAGCCGCATTTCCTCGCCCCTCCGAAAAGTATTCCCGAAATATTCCCCTCGACTTATTTTCGGCAGAGGATTATAAAACATTTTACACGTTCCATAAACATGTAGACGGTCATTATGTAAAAGGTCGAGTTTATTTCTCGCTAGGGCTAAATTTAGGCTTGACGGCCGGCCGGCGGCGGCGCCGCGACGCTCCCCTGCAGACTGGGATCACTTCCGGCCTTCAGCTCTTCACTTACAAATTCCTTTCCCCGACTATAATAAACTCAAGCCGCGGAATCTATTTACGTTTCTATGGTAGGAGGATACGGCCTGTCAATATTTACAATTACAAGCGCACGGGAATTTTTTGCACAAAACCTAGGTAGGTAGGTGCACACATCTAAATATCATAGCTGGGGTACGATCCGTTAGCACTACGGGGTCGCCCATAAATGATGTCACTGTGACATCATTTATGGACGGCCCCTACCACAAAATATAGGAACTATACAATTTTTGGTCCATTTCCGGTGGCTGAGCAAGACCATCCGGGGGCAATGATGGCAACCGCTGGTGACGAACTGCGGTCAAAAAAGGGTCGCGTCATCGACTCCCGATCTGGGAGTGGTCGCCGCTTTCCCTCTAGTTTTCGTGCATAAATCATTCAGTTAGCTGTAGGACACGTGCATAAAGTTTCCGGACAGAATAATTGAGTGAGTCGACGGACACAAACCTGCAGCCTCGGCTGAAATTCTGGAGCGCATACAGTATAGTATTCATAACCAAACCCTTTTGAACGTTAACCTACAATTTTACTTATACTCAAATATTTGGTCAAATTTACAACGTATTCGAACTACCATGATCGTAAGTTCACATAAAGTTGTAGTTGACTTTACTCGATTTTTCGATTCCATTATAACGTACGCCCGCTCTATGTGATGTTTAAGAATAAATTACATAACAATCTATAGTTCCATTATTCAAATCTATCTTGCATACTGTTACGAACGAGACCAACCGCAATGAAGTGAGACGGCCCGTGGACACAATATTACAGGCGAGAGCGAGCGAAACAGCCGCCGCATATAAAGGCGTGATTTATTATCGTTCTAGGGCTTTCTTATTCCGCCGGCGAGGTGCAGCCACTCAGCTAGCGGCGCGGCGTAGAGTTAGATGCCCCCAATTAGGTGATAGCTTTGCCTTACGCAGATTTGGGCTTATTGAATGACCCAATAATTATATTTTTAAGACACGAAGAGGGTTAGACTCGCCCAATGATGAACGCAAAGAGTAATGCATATTGATTAACGTAATCACTTTAAGACACGAAGGGAGTTAGACGCGTCGTGTGACGTAATTGTTTCTAAACACGCATAAAACAGAGTAAGGCGGGATTATTTCAGAACACGCAAAGAATTGAAAAATACAGGGGAGTATGGTGTGGTGGTGAAAATTGCCAACAACGGTTGACAGGAAGAGTACAAGTAAACAAGTTATTAAGAAATACTTACCAGATCACCATGCATAATAATCACTGTAATACTCCTCGGAGACAACTCTATTACCGGCTGCACTTGTAAAATACCTACCTACTATTTTAGGAATACCTACCTACCTCAACACGCATTCAGCGAACATTACACTTTTATTCTATAAACCAATGAAAATGAAACACCTCGTGTGAAAAATATAAATTTGGTCTTTATTTGTTAGGTAACATTGATGATTTATACACTGAATAAATCAGCAGAAACATGTAGATTTTTGTTTGAATGTACCTACAACAGTATTCCTGAATTCTATACGTCGAAATCTGAATATCGTATTCAATCCATAAGTACACAGGAAGTCATTGTTTGTCTTTATTCCAGTAATAAAACTATCACATCACTTACATGTATAGGTACGATTTAAATATGTCGGTTACGAAAATTAGTTGTTATCCAACAAGTAATTGGTTTGGATTGTTTTAAATGATAATGATTTGCATCGCTACTTTGGAAATTTTCACTAAACAAAGATCACTTCCAATCCAAAGATGTAACCGCAAGAAACATTTTAGTAAATGCAATGGAATATTGCCTTAGTAATTGATATTTTATTCTTTCTCAGTATGAGGCAGGCCATTTTCATGCACACGCATGTACTCTACATATTTATACAATAAATATTAGAGATATGTATTTCAACATGGTTAGAACTTATCTCGAAACGCATCACCTCCAAATCATCTCCCTTCCTCACATAAATGTCCATTCTGTACAACCATTCCACAAATGGGTTTGTAGATGGTGTTTTAATAGTAAAGAGGAGTTTACAATATCGATGCGTGTTATATTTAGAGTGAATATATACACACATGTATGTACACAATTCTCGTCTCTTTTATACGAATACAAATACTGAAGTATAATACTGATCAATATTTGAATGCTCTAATCACAGTTACGCATGTAGATTTTGTGGTATGCTAAATTATTATTGAGCTTATGAAAATGAGGGGAAGTTAATGTTACATTCGAAAGATTAGTATGTTAGCTGTTGCAGAAGACATTATTGGCCTGTTGGTCTTTTACTTCGTCAGTTTGAGAACAAATCGTGTGGTACCTTGAATTGGGGAGAGGTGCATTCTAAATATGACTATGATTATATACATCTATAATACACTAGATTCCAAAACCAAAAACATGTTGATGAACAACCGCATTGAATTCGCTATAAATTGTCTATGATTGCACTTAGTGTTTCGAATTTTATGACCTATCTAACTAATCCAATTGAAATACGTTGTACTATCCAAGTCCGACGTCCAGCGTCATCATTACTAGGAATCCCAAAATGGCACCCCACGTCGCCAATTTACCATTGCCACTAGAAGATGAAAACCATTTGATATCGTTCGATTTTTATGAGGAGCAATCGGGTTTTAATGACGACTTGTAGTCATTATGTCCGATAACGTACAATTTATGTAGACGAAATAAGGGTTTTGTGATATTGTTGAATGGATTGCTATTTGCATAAACGGAGACAGGCTAGGTCATTGGGTCAATTCAGATCATGATTGAATCATTGTCGAAGGACCATAACGATTTAGGTTGGTTACACATATTGCGGAGTGTTGATACATACTTGGTATTGGCTTCTGGAATGATGTCGTCCACCACAACGTAAATCATAGCACCTGCGGCGAACGCTAGGGCATAGGGCAGTGCTGGTTGGGCCAGTGACACCGTTAGGGCCCCCAGGATGCCAAAGATTGGTTCGACCATACCACTTAATTGGCCATACCTATTTTCGCAATTAGGTGGTATTTCAGGAATAGAGGGAATGCAAACGAATACTTATAAACTGAGGTTCACGTGGGATTCATGTTAAATATAATTAATGATCCCAAGAATTTTTAAAAATATTTCGGAGAATCAATTTAATAAAAAAGACTTCAAGACTCGCCCGGAATTACAATGAAAAAAAAATTACACATAGTCGCTCATTATCGAACGTTGCTTTGTAGGTTGAATGTAAGTCAAATCGTAATAACAAATGTAAGTGCGAGGCGCCACTGGGCTGTGTGTAAAAGTAAACAATTAAATGTTAATTGCAGGTTCTTCGATTCCTGTTCGTCTTGTTTATAGAAGACTGCAGCAGTTTTAAACGTTGGAACTAATTATCTACTAAAAGAATTTTTGCTACGACAATTTAATTTTTTTTTGACAGAACTAATGGCAGATACCCTAATCGGAATGGCATAGGCGTTGAATTTATTGGTTATAGTCAAATGAATGTATTTTAGCAAATCGACACTCACCAAAGACTTCTTAGGGTGGAATATCCTGCAGCTTGAAGCGGCAGGCTTACTGCTAAGCCTTCTGGAAAATTCTGTATCCCGATACCTATGGCTAGATTTCTGTAAATAAAGATTTCATATGTGGTTTTCCTTCTAACTAACTTTTCAACAGTTTTCTTTGCGTTTTTCTCTGCACCCTTAGTACTCGCATAGCACCAACAATCACAAAGCTAGCACCCCAAAATTGGAGAAGTTTTCTATTAGCAATATTATATATCAATTAAACATACCGTGCGTTTCATTTGATATCCCTATGGACATAGGGATTTAAACGGGAAAACTTAGACCTCTTGTTAAATTTTGTTAGATTTCAAATGAAAGGTTGAACTTATAGGGAAGATTTAATGCAAGTCCTGAGCTAACAAATAAAAAAATAAATGGAATGTGATGAACCTGATTACTGATAACTGGTAATAGAGTTTTGAAAAAGCAACATTTACTTTTCGCATTGACCATGGCATCTTAATCTTCAATTATTCACGACTAAATAATTTTTGAATGATCAAAGTGCTATTGCAGATAGAAAAAATTAAATGACAATAATTCAAAACTTTACTACCACATAGCAATTTTGTTCATGACATTCCATTGGTTTGTCAGGCGTACACTAACCTTCCCTACAGTTTCAGCTTTTCAGCTAAGCTGTAACACAACTTTACATGTAAATCCCTACAGCCAATATGAAATGGAATGAACAATAAATGGTGATGCTATCGGGTGCTGTGTGAGTAATAGTGGTAATTTTTTCCCGTTTTATAACTTTTTTTTTTTGAAGAGTATGGAAAGGCAAAATGTATTAACAAACTATCTCTGAAAATTAAGGTGGATAGGTGTAATACTTTCACCGCTATATTGGAATCCAGAATGAAAGTATCGATGGTGAGATTAAATTCTCCGGTCGATAAGACGATGACAGAGTGGCAATAAGTTAGATATACTTCAAGAGAACCTGTAAGATGTTGCTTGGTCATATTTTGCCGCAGCACGAGGAACCTTATCAAAAGAACCGCGGGACGAGGAAGGGTGTAAATGACCTGCTGATGGGGCAGGTCTGCCCAGCGAGCGAACCGTAACGTTTTCCCGTCCGAGAAAACGCCTGCCTAAGCAGGTTGTAGGCATACATTGTGGCAGTGTTTATTCAGTGTGGCCTAGTGACGCAGCTGCAAGATGAATGTAAAGAATGTGTAACACGAGGTGTGAGGTTGAGTTCCCAGAAGCGATGGAGTGTATTCGCGGACAGTTAGACGACATACTCTGGGTCGACGACCCCAGCAAGGACCAGGCTATTGCCAATCGTCTGGCAGGATAATGATTCCCATGGAGTGGAACAGTCGGGAGTTTTCCATTCATGGTGGTCGCTCCCATGCGGCAGTAGAAGCGTACTCGTTCGGTGTTGCAACTCTGTTGGGCAGGATGCGCTGCTCTATGAATTATTATCCCTGTTGAGGCGCAGCACAAATGATAAGTGTATATCGAAGAGGAAATAGTGTCTAGGAATTCCTGGCAGAGCCAATTGCAAGGGTATTAAACGAACGGAGCGAACTCGTGGAGTCATCGAGACGACCAGCTTTCTACTGTTCTAGATTCCAGAATGCAAGAGGAAAATAGGCGTATGGTTGTTGGTTCCGTTTGGCGGTGTATGGGGACATCGCTCGTGTGTGTGGTGCGACTAGTAGTAAATGATCATTGATATCTTTGAAATGCAGCTATGAATGATTCTTCACGAAGGATCCATATGCGGGATAGCGGGAATGGATTTCGAGAGGCTCAAGCTCCAAGTTGTTTGTGGAATGTGACCAGGACTACCTTGACTAGACGGTCGTGATCTCGCATCGACCCAGGAATGTGTTTTCCACTCTCGTGTCCACGGGAGAATTGATTTTATCGTCAATTCTCCTTCTGCATAACTGATTGAACAGTGCACGGCTAGAATAAAATCTGGAATACTCTCCCAACAACAACGTTCTTAAATGCTGGGAATCAGGAGAGTCCTATAATACAGAAGATCAAAACTGTATTTTTGGGTAGATTGAGTTGACGTATAGGACCCCTGACGCGAAGAATTGGTTCACGAACCTCTTGATTATACACTGATTTGTTTATTAACAAAAATTCGCTATCCATTTACAATATGCATTTACCATTCCACATGAACCACCCACTTCTTGGGTTATATATTTTGTAGTGTACATATTCTATTTGTCTAGTTTTGCAACTACATTTTCCACAGGATGGACGTTTGGTCACAGAGCGAAGAGAAAGAAATCGCCACGGCTGTCGATCTTCAACTCCTCTGGTTAGAAAGGCTACCGAAAGAGAATTTCCCCTGGCGAGAGGGAGAAAACATGCCTCAAAGAGCACCCGGAAACAAAGTGATGCAACTCTCGAGTTGCGGAGTAGGAGTACGCTACACGGCGAGGATATGTGCGAGGTCAGACCTCTTTCATGAAAGAATGTGGAGCGCCTACGGCATCTGGAATTCCATGCTCTCAAGGTCGATCCCCCACCTCCCAAACTTGTTCATTCATCTTTACATATGTAAAGTATACATACAATATTAGAGACCGGAAGAATGTCTTTAAATGCTACATCCACTGCTCGAGATAGTCTCCGGCATAGCTTTCTACACGACGACGACGTAACATCGCACCATTCATGGTGGTTTTCCTTTTCCCATCGACCCAGCCAGTAGACAATCCGGTTGCGAATTAAACAGAGGTTTAGATTAGATTTACGTGGGTACCACTTAAATTTAGTGGATGATGTTATTCCTCTTTGTGATTCAACAATGAGAAATACCCAGCAGTACCATTAATCGTAAAGCTGTTCCTGCTGCGATGATAGCTTCTATAATTTCTTCTGTGTGGTTTCTAACATGGTTTCGCTAACAATTCTTCTTCTTCACTTATACTGAACGTGAAATTTTTTCAGAAAATGACAACGGGGAAACTATCGCCAATTCTAGAGAGGTCGACTTGTTGGTTCTCGAGAAGAGGTCTTATCTTTTTGGGAAATTGCTAACCTCCTCAATCGAAACCAATCAACCGTAATGCGATGCCATCAGGCAATGATGAGAGATGGCCAAAGACATCGCAGAAAAGGAAGCGAGGTGAAAAACGGACCAATGAAATGAAAGATCTCATCTTCGAATAATAGCACAAAGAGACCTATTTTCCACTGAGAGATCAATTGCTGATGAATGGTTTGGGAAGTCAGGTTGTTATGAATCACACAGAACGATTTATCGTTAAATTCGATTCTTTGGCTTGATGTCACACCGCACCGGCAAAATCTTGTATTACCAGCCAATGGCACCCTCAAAATACTAAAATCTCAATTCTTCATTCAGCAATTACAACTGACAACCACCCCCGAATTACGCGAAGGAAATTTTCAGATTGAATCGCATTATCGTATGTATTTTACTTTGTCTTGCTTAACGAGTGTTTTGCATTACACCGGAACGAATTATTACATGCTCGTTTCGCAAGATTCCACTGTAAAAACATTGTATCCCTGTTGCGGACAAATGAGAGGAGTGAAGTTTCCACTCCTGGGTTTCCCACGGATAGGTGACAAGTTTTACAAACGCTCCTTGATTAAACTTTTTAAAATGAGTATTTAGAAAATTTACCGTATTAGCGCATTCTCCGCAACAACGGATAAATCTTCGCCCGAATTAATCCGTTAAATCACATCTTTTGTTAGATGGAGGTTTCACTTGATATAAAAACACTGCGCGTCTTTATACACTATGTACAAACTCATTTTTTTAAATTATTTCTACATGTCGGTTTATGATCCTGAAAGTTGTTAAATAACTAATAACTGTCCTGCTACTGCGTTATTATGAGAAATAGGAAACGTGTAGGTGAAGTGGAGCAGTACTTTAAAAAAAAAGACTAGATGTGTCAGTGTTTTTTAAAAATGTTTCATATCAAGATATTTCAATATTTCACTCATTATTATACAGGGAGTTTATTAGGTACTTGTACTAACTTTAAAGGGTCAATCTTTCACTCATTTTAAGATAAAAATTTCATAAGAACATAAATCCGTAAAGGCTTGGTTCTTGAGATACTGAGCATCAAAAAGAGTTTTTATTCGTTTTCTTTTTGTTAAATAACATGGGAATTTAATAAAATTCGGGGTACTGGGAATGTTGATAGTGAAAAAATAATTATTTACTTTGCTTTTTGCTTGATGTTAGAGGACATCTCATACAATGTTGCAATACATGTAACATATTAAATGTTTCTGTCCCTTATTGGGTGTTTTCGTTATTTTCTCAGAAACGGTTGGATCAATGTCAATATGACGACCCTTATCGCAGTGAAAAGATCATTAGGAATCGAAGATGATCAATATGATTACTATAAACCACATATTTAGTTTTACTCGTTGTGCAGAAAAGTGCAGTGTTTCAGAATTTCCATCACGCGAGTAAAACTAGGCAGTTTTGATAACTCATATTGATCATTTTCAATTCCTAAAAATTGGTCACATTAACCCATATATAAGCTTTACTAACTTAGTCCAGGGTCCATGATCACTTTATTACTATTGCACTGCACAAATAGGTTATTTGCAACACCAAAAAACAGATTTGTGGAGAACGACAGAGAAAAGTTTATATGCAATTTTAAGTGAGGGGGAATATGGCGAAGAGTGTCATAGTGGGTGCAGCATTAACAGATATTTTTTGAGTAATCAGCTGCCCAATTGTATTTCTGTTATTGTGGGGATGAATTAGGTATGGTACTTCTATAGATTTATTTACCTTCAACCAAGTAACCAAAACACAATTTTCTGAATGTATGTAATGAAGTGTGGAAATCATTATACAGGGTGAGGAAAAAAGAATGAACAAATATGGCCAATATTTTTGTTATTATTGATTTTATTAACCCATTTATGCCCAATGGGTCGTTAACGACCCACTACACTTGTGTGCTTGTACCTGCCAGTCTATTGGAATTATTTTACCCCTAAACCTATGTATGGCATGTTCAAGGTATGAAGTCACAGACAGACCATTCCTGAAACATAGGGTATACTATGTGCTTGTGTAGAATATTTTAAATGTGTGATTTTAGTTTGTTCACGTCACGCATTGGAATGGCTGTAGAGTACAAATCCAATAAAGATTCTAATGTACTATTTTCTACGAATTATTTTAGTAAAGATGCATAGTGCTTATAGGGCATATGATGTATAGTCATTGCAACTATATTTGACAACAAAAACTGCAAGTCAATTGTCATGGGTCGTTATCGACCCGTTGGGCATATGTAGTGTATGTTTTACTCCATAAGAATCGAACACGACTACTTGTTACGGCAGAATTATTAGAGTAAATTGAGAGATTGAAAGCATAAAATGATCTTGACTCCATTTATATTTTATCGCCAGATGAAAATGATAGAGATGGCACAACTTTTTATTCTGGAGATCTACACTACCATGGTTCAGATTGGTTTGAAAGCAAACAACTAACAGAGCTTGTTGAATGTAATAGTTACGACGATAAAAATGATTATATCAGTGAAGATGGATTATTTAGTAATTGAAACGAAACGGTTTGAAGCTTCTCATAGCAATATTATGAACTTAACATCTTCAAAAATGTACGTTTTTATCTCGATTTCATTTTTAACCGGATATGTTGCGCTACCAAGGTGACGTACCTATATCCAGGGAAAGAAGAAAGGATATAAGAAATTTCCTGGATTTTCGATTTTTCGACTTTTAATAATATATGACTATTAGGAATTTATGCATGACAATCCCCAATGGGTCGTTAACGACCCATGTTCTAGCTAGGACTACGGACTGTACAGATTTTTTTCTAACATCTTTCTATTGTTGTGTGAATAAATTAAAGCATATACCAAAGTTTTCATATCGATTTGAACACAAAAGTAATTCTGGACATAAATGGGTTAAAAGAGTTCAGAAAAAAGTTGCATGATAGACCGTCATATTTTAATGACCTTGAAATTTCTTTTTTTTAACTAGCAAGTCTTTTTACATCAGGTAGTATGAAAATATTGTTTACTTAAAAAGCTTGCAAGAAAAATTGATTTTTAAATTAAACTTTAAAATGATCTACCGTATTTTATTAAACTTTATTATTAGTTTCATGTAAGAATATTTTTATTGATTAGTTCCTAGGTACTTACAAACAAAACATTTTGTTTTAGTTGTCATTTGCCACTTGTCGAACAACAAAAATTTAAATCCATAATTTAAATATTGAAATTGAATACTAATTTTTCTTTAAAATTTTATTATGCAACCCACTGAAAATTTCATACTATCTGATATGAAAAGGCTTACTGATTCTAAGAAAAAAGTATTTAGCTGCTACTTAAATTTAGTTAAGTTAAGTTATCTAGCCTAGCATATGATCAATTTGAGGTAAGCGAATTTTTAGGTCACAAAAATATGAAGCAGTTTTCACCATGCAATATTTGTCTTAAACATTTTTTGTGATAACAAAAATATAGCCATATTGCAGTAGGTAAATCCCTTATCAGGTGGCATGAATTATTCCTAATTGTTACTTGGGATATTAAGTGAGCAATAAATGTGTAGTGTTGATGTTCAAAACACCTTATTTTCGACCATCACTCCAATGGCCTCTTAAGCCAGGACTGAGCTAGGATACCAGAGATAAGATTATCTTGTCTAAAATAAACTGAGCATTGGGAAAATATTTTCCTGATAGTTGGGATTTCCGTACCTAGATTATCTGTATGCTGTAATTACACGTGCTTTGTATGCAGAATGTTCATTTATTATGGAAAGCAAGTTTGGGCCATTTTATTAGTTTTTTTTTCTATTTTTAAGGAAGAGTCTTTTAGACGACAGATATTAATATTATTTCGCAGAGGTAGTAGTATTTCAAAATGCTCAAAGCTAGTACCACTTTCCAGAACCTGAATATACCAATGGCACATGGAAAATTTAAACAACTAATAGCACTTGACCACATTTTACTCTAGGTTTTTTGTAGATCTCGCGTGTATGTTCCTCTTTCTAAAGCTGCGTTAATGTTAGTCATTTCAAAGTTGATCGCCGAGATTATAAACTAGAAACTGTACAAATATGAACAAAGCGATAAAATTCCCTAAGTATCTGCATTTCGCAATTACAAGTCTAGGGTTGGGTAACAGATAGTGCACTTGCTAAATCATGTATCTAGTGAACAGCGCCGGCCTCAGGTCCGAAACACTATCGCCGAATTTAGGTTGGCACCCTTGAAATTGTAGTTTTTATTAATTTTGCGTTATTCCTCATTAGAGTGTATAACAGTCTGTTTTCGGGGTGATTTTTGCCCAAAAAAAGTATGTGACTAGAGATAGAGCAAGCATTATTCAACCACCATTTTGCTTTGTTATGTTTGCTAGGGTTGGCCATAACAGTCAGACGTACCAACTTAACGAACACCTCAGGCAACTGCTTAGTTCATTTTTGTGGTGGGGCCGGCCCTGCTATGGTTAAGTAAAAGGAGTAAGAGAGGATTTGTGTGGTAATCTCTACTCGAGATTTATTTACTAATCATTTTCGCAATTCTGATAAAGCTCAGGTTCCAGAATGCTATAGGTACATTGACGCGTCAAATTTGTTTGACAGACACTGACGTAATATCATTAGGAGTAATGTATTTTCGTTGAATATAATATCGTTTGTACAAAAAGATTATCCCTCAGAGTAATCCATGGCAATTCATTTTATTATAACATAACCTCTAAAAAATTGACTTATCCATAGACAGCATGTAACCAATAGCCTACTCTGAGGGTGAAACTTTTTAAAAGCACGACATATTCAGGCTTATTAGGAGTATGGCGTAAAATTCCGGGGATAACATAAAAATGTAACAGTTGATGAAGAGTAAAATTCTGAGGAAAATTTTACCTTGCACTTTCGAATGTTGCCGAACTGGAGCTGCCTATGGCTCCGAATCCAACACCTACCGCCAATCCTTCAGGAATATTGTGCACGGTAATGGCGATGACGAGCAACATGATACGCTTCCATTGTCCGTGTTGTATGTCTTCAATGTTGGAGTTCAGTTCGTACATCTGCTCGAGTTCCAAGTCGTTTTCCTGAACCTCTACATTATGTTTCCCTATTATAATTATAATAATTGAAAATATATGATGTGGTGTCTAAGTGCGATAACTTGTCCGTAAATACTTTAGGCCCAGTTCCTTGAGTTACGTTTCAACATCTGATACCTAGTCAGGCCGTTTAAAGTATTTGCAGGTGCAATCATGCAAAGACACGATCAAGAAAAGTTGAGTACATACGCCTCCGGAAATGGCCGTTGTTGGCGGCTTCATGGAATCCCTCAATGGTGGTAGCGTCACAGGTGTTACTCGAGCGGGAATGCCGATTGCTATCCTGCTTCTCTTTTCTCACGCTCGTTGTGTGCAGTGCTTGAAAAAGCGGTGATTATTTATGGTTTGTTCGTCAAAAGGAGATCGGTGAAGTGAGGAGTGATAGGAAGGTTTGTTTCTTGTTAGGTCGCCTTGGGATTGTGCGGTAGAGCATTTGAGATAGTTATTCTTCTCTTGTTAAACTCATCAAAATAACTTTTTCAAACGAGTAAATTCTATGAATTATTACAATCTTCTGAACGAAGTTTTTAAGAGAGTATATTATATTTACTTGTCCATTGGACTACACTAATTGCATAAGACAGAATGTAACATTTAAGAAATTCTTTGTTGGAAGCATAGTTAATAATTTGATTTTAACAAAGTAGCATGACCTTAAAACAATACTGATAAGATATACATTGCAATTATGTGCAAACTGGTGCAAGTCATAAACATTTTAGTTTTTGTTACAGTTTCAACAGTTTATGGAGCGATAGATACCTATTTGGTAATATTCCTGGATAATAAACGTAATATCAATAGCAAACATTTAAATATGAATATTGCCATGTTTAAAAAAAAAATAAATTTACTAGAGTATCTAACTCAGTCGCTATATTTGAAAATTATCAGATTCATTTATCGACTCACCTAGCATAACGTTTGGTGAATGAACTCCCAACCTAGTTATGAGTACATCAGCACCAAATACGAAGAGAGCGCCAAAAAGGAAACCAATTCCTACGGGAATGAATGCGAATTCGCCATCAGCACCGTACAGCTTTGATTCTTCAGCCATTTCAATAGCAGGCGCAAGAAGTGACCAGTATGAGGCCGCCGTCATGACACCAGCAGCAAAACCCAAACTGCCATCCAACAGTTTACGCTGGAATTTTAATTGATAAACGAGGAACCCGCATTTATAGGTTAGGACCTTTACCTGAGAACCCCTTATGATGAGGACTAAGGCAGCGCCAGCTGCTGTCAGGAACCACGTGAAAAGTGTACCCAGGAGCGCCTGAAGCACCGGATGGTAGCCATGCAACATATTTAATTTATTTATTCTTTAAAACGACTCTATGGGTTCCGTCGCCTCGGTGTTTAGCACCTGAACCAGCGAAACGTCAAAGTGACAATCGTACACGTTGCTTTGTGATTCCCCGCATGCGCACTAAACCAATGGCAGCAGAGAATACAATCGGGTAGGTTCGGCTATCATATTTATACACAATTGGTCGTTCCGGAAAAATACTCCTATCGTCTCGCTTATCGAATAATCATAGTAAATGACATTTACCTTCATCGATAACACGATATTTAAAAATGAGTACGACATGAACTGAAATCGCCTGGCTTTGTGACCAATCTGCAAGGAACTTAAATACTTACATATGTATTGTAGAACAAAAATATGTTTTTAAACTCCTAGCTCTTAATAAAAATATTGGGAATAGTTGACAGAGAACTTCTCACCTCTACCAGAATAACTTGAATTTATTGGATTATTTTATTTAAAAAAAAATTTACGTGAAGTTTTTATTCCATCGTATTTACAACAAGCGAAGAAAGCAATTCGTAAATCATTTAGAACTTTTCTTCGCTTCTTTTATTTGCGCTTTGCTTTTACTCCTCATGACAATCTTCTTTTTCTCCTTCATTTTCTTCACTTTCATCCCCTCCTGCTGCTCGACCATTTTCATATGTTTCTCCACCCTCTGTTTCGTCTCGGCCTTCAAATGCTCCTGTTTCTCCTCAAACGCAGTCTTCAGTGTTTTCAAGAGATTAGCGACCTGAAAATATGAGTCGTGACATCATTACGTTCTTGCTTGAACTTGTATCCATTCTATTTCACATTGAAATTGACCCAGGCCATGTTACCTTGACTTCCTTTGCATCTCTCACAACAGCCACGGATGTAGGCTTCTTCTTGTTACCAGATTTTACGGCGTGTTTAGGTTTATCACGGTACGGTAGTTCTCTTTGCAGCTTTTTAGGTATCGCCAAGGGCTTGAAAACCTTGGTTTCCCTGTTTATCTCCTGTAACGAACCGGATAAAATAACGATGTAATTCCATTTAAATTCACTTTCACATTCATGTTACCAACACAGTTAGCTGTCCAAAAATATCACCGCTCCATCATTATAAAGGCGACTGGGCCTTGGCTAATTATTTTTATACAAATGATATTTAACCAAGGATTTTTGCACTCATGTAAAGTTCCTTTGTTATTCAAATCGTACTAACCAAAAATATGTTCATATACACAACCGTCTGCTTATCATTACTCCCATTCAATCAAATTTCACCTTGACCAAAAATCCCCTCAGTTTGGTCGTTACACATTCGTGGATCTCACATAAATGTATTTAGGTCAACTAAATGTTAGTTGTAACACATTATTCGTCGCAAATTTAGAATGATCAATATCAGTCATATCTAAATTTAGGAAAAGTACGCTATACACATCGTTTTAAAGAATATACATACATAACTAATAAAAGAGTGCAAAAGTGTTGGAATTTTTTCTTATGCACAACTAGAAATAATCCCACATTAATTTTTGTACAATACTTCACAGTACTTAATAATTTTTGTTTCGAAAGCAGTTCCTAGTTCATTCCCCTTCAAACCCCACAAAATTGATACGATTTGTGATGATCTTTACAAGGTGCAGCTTTTGCAATAATTTGTATCGGCTCACCCAACTGAGGCCATGACCTTTCTTGACTTTTGCTCAATTAATAAGACACACCAATCAAGCCCCTTGACCATCCATAACTTTCGGAAATGTTTCGAAGCAGTAATAGCGGTAATGAATAAGTGAGTGGCCAATGTCATGAGTCATCAATGACTGTCATTATTAATCATGACCAAGGACACGATTAAGCTATTCATTCGACTCACGTGTTTAGTAAGCAGACCACAAGATTTGATGCACTCAACTACAAAACTTTAATTTCTATTCGAAAAAATTTAGGGATAATAAAAAATTACCAATTTTTAGGTGTTTTTCAAATGGCTACGAAAAATGGCCGTAGAATAATTGAAAAAAAGCAAACTGAAGCTTGAAGTTTCTAGTTTCAGGTTCTGAATGGCAAAAATTCGTATCGTTGACCACTTTTAAGAAATCATAAGAAATCTAGCGACAATTTTTGTTTTCCTTTAAAAAGTCCACGGACTTCAATTTTTTTAGCAATCTCATTAGTCAACTCTTCAAGTTTAATTCGTTCTCTTCAATTTGAGCTGTAGAAGAACTTTGTGCGATGATTTGTCGCCGAGTTATCGTCCTCCGAAGCAAAAATGACATGTTTGGCTTTGATAATTCATTACTCGGGAACTAATGATCGTACAGAAAATCTAAGCAGCGTTTTAAATACATAAAATTATCCTCTATAAGCAGTACTATAGTTTTTCGATGATAAAAAACTTCGATGCATTAAACTTGATTAAAAAAAAATGGTTTAGAAATTGCGTATTTAAGGATTTTCGCTAAACTTGTAATAACTTTACAAATAATGGAGAGACTAAGGATATTTTCGGTTTTTTCTTTTCCACAAAGTATCCCAAAGAAACCCTCAAGAAATCAAACCGCTGCTATTTTTCTTTCATTGTGATCCGAATTATTGAAATTGTCTCTTTTGCTAAAAATCAATTAAAGCGTACCTTTCGCATCTCTTTTCATTTTTTCAAATTGAAATTGTTTTTTTTTCACAAAAACCTGTCAAATTGAAGAGAAAGAGTCAAACTTGAAGAGCTGACTAATACAAATTTTTGCCTTGCAGATCCTAAAACTAGAAACTTCAAGCTTCAGTTTGCTTTTTTTCTATTGCTCTACGGCCATTTTTCGCAAAGTTACAGCCACTTGAAAAACACCTAAAAATTTGGAATTTTTTTATTATCTTTTAATTTTTGTGCCTAGTGTAGTTCAGAATCATTGAGTTAGTTATCGAACACATACATTAAATTTGCAGTAAGAACCATGTCCAATATGAATCGACGCTAGATGATGAATGTACATGGAAAATTTAAATTTTTTTTAGAATAGTTACCGTGTAAAGGGAATCCTTGCTGGGCTCATTCTGTATTCCTCGGGCACGCTTAATTTCCCCTGCTGTTCTTATACCCGACCAATTGTTCTTCTGCTCAGGTGGTAATAGGAGGGTTGTTATTGGACAATAGAATTTCTGTACGTCCACTTTATACCACGTTCTGCAGAAAACAATATCTGGAAAATAATAAAAGATGTACATAATAACTTAAAATATGATAAGAAAGTGGCGCATAAAAAGCGGTGAGTAGAATACTGATTACCCTGTACTCATTACAAATGTTTATTAGATATATTTTTCATTACTTAAAATAATAACATACGTTTCAAAAACTTACCGCTCATCAATATTTTGTCTTCAAATGTAGCTCTGAAACAACCTTCTGGTTTACTCAGTGCTTTTTTAATTTGACCTCTGATTCCTGATACCGTCTTAATACGCGCTCCTTCGAATTTCGTCACTTCTAGAGCGCTGTTGAACATTCCTTGAAATTCAACCAGAAATTAAAACATTTTATGGAATAGAAATAAATTAAAAGTGATAATAAGAAGGAATACCAAATTAATACTTATTGAAAAACACACCTTTGATAAAGGCAGTTTTCTTATAAATTTTCATTGGACTGCCTATTAATTTCAATTTCTTCATCACTTGAGTTGACTTGTCCAATTCTTGCACAGCACCAGTTGCAGCAATGCGGAAACCTTGCTTCAAAATCTACACAACAAACAATATTTCAATGAAAATTGTAATCAGATTAAATGTGACCAATAACAATGTAAATCAAGAATAAAAAAGGAAATCATCCATGCTTCATTAGAATAATTTCATTGGGACTGTTTTATGGTTAATTTGAATGTTTAAAAAATATTTAAAAAAATAAAATATATCAATTTTGGAAAAATACCTTCTGATCGGCAGTGACATTTTGCAAAGCCAAAAATCCAGTTCCTTGTGGAGTAATAGGTCCCCAAAAATGCGCATTACAAGACAAATGCTCCGGAGTATACTTCAAATACCTAAACTTCATGTCATCCTCCAATTTGGAGTATAAAGGTATCGTTTGGAATCTTCTCCAGCCTAACGAAACAATAAGAGGGTCGTTTGCCTTGAGAATCTTCTTATGCCATCTATGCTTTTTTATCTTGACGTTAACGAAGCCTATGTTTTCCTCCCCAACGTTTAGCGAACCAATCACTATCGGATAAGTAGGATCGAAATTAGTGATGAACTCTGAAGGAACGTTCTGGAACTCCATTCGCACGTACATCCCTGCCCTGTACCCTTCAATTTGCACTCTCACGTTATCATCCATGTTCTCGAAAACCGTCCGGTTGAGCTGCGCTTGTTTTTCTGCGTTCATCTTGAGATCATCATAATAGCTCTTATCGGAATTGTCATATTCCGCGTCGAAGCGCTCTTTGAGTTTGCGTTTCTTCTCAGCCAATTCTTTACCAGAAAGTTCTGGCGTTTCTTCAAGTTTTCTCTTCTTCGAATGCGAAGGTCCGGCCTGAGGTTTATTTGCATCCGGATTTTCCAAATCCTCGAAGTCACCAAAGCAATCTGAATCGTCGTCCACCTCAGCATCGTCGAGTCGCAAAAGTTCGTTTGCATCTTCCGAAGCACTCCATTTTCCCGTAACGAATAGATTTTCAATGAGAATCTTATTTTCAGGCTCAAGCCAATCTCTAACAGAATCGCTCCAAGGCATTCGCAAAGAAGATTCGGTCATGTTCATCTGGCTTTTCTCAAGCCGCTGCTTCTCGTCAGTACGGGAAACTTTCTTGAATAAACCCCCAATTCCCTCTTCTTCGTCGCTTTCTTCCGCATTGTTTTCCTCCACTTCTGATTTAGCACGCTTACACTCGAACGTTCCATAAACTATTTTCATGATGTTCTGATTGCGGCCTTGATGTTCAAGATACGTATCTTGAGCCTTCTTAGCTAAATTATCCTTCCATTTATTATCGAAATTGTCGTCATCGCTATCTTCTTCACTTTTTTCATTCATCACGTCCCTATTTTCGTCTTCACTTTCACTGTCTTCATCTCCATTACCGCTATCTTTTCCATCAATATCTTCTTCCTCATCATCGTCAGATAAGTCGGAAGAAAAATCATTTTCGCTCAAATCCGATTCGTCTTCCATTTCACTATTCGAAAACTGGCGCTTTCTATTTGTTTCGTCATCCTTCCTAGATGAATTGCCATTCTCTGCTTTAGCTGATTCAACTTCATCACTTTGGAAATCTTTAGCTTTAAGTTTCTCTCCGCCAGTGAACAATTGCAATTCAGAATGCTCCATTTTAGTGTCCAAAGTCTCCTTAGCCTCAATTAAGTTAGTAACGATATTAGACTCGTCGTCGTCTCGCTTGCTGTGGCTGTGAGAACCACCCAACTCCACGTAAACAGCATCCTTGTCGTAAACGATTCCTCCTACTCCAGAAAAAGGAGCATATATGAATTTCTCTTTTTCAATTAAAGCTCTCTTTTTTATCGCTTCAGGCAATGGGCATGGATCCGGCAAGAAGGACATCTCCTCAATCTTACTGTCCCCATAACCAGCTATGTGCACCGAGGAGTTCTTGTTCAACGGCACGCCCCTTATGTACCCATACAGCGACACGTTCCTGTCGCAAGCTGGATTCTGCCTCACAAGTTCCAAATTCGTGAGGTCTTCGTATCGATCGACCAGAAGATAACTATGAGTGTTGCGCCAAGTTAGGGGCCTCAGTTTCATCACGGAAATGAACCGACCCAAATTTTTTATTTCATTACGCAAATACTCATTGTGCAATATTCCCGATAAATAGAATAGCTTAGCCCCGGCGTAAACCTCCGTCCAAAACCGGTGCTTCAAAGTTTTCTTCGTGTTCTTCAGCGTTTTGCTGTTCTTAATCATGTCCAGATGAGTTAGAATGCCCATAATTCGCGGCATCCCATGCACTTGGCATATGTTGAGAAATTCGAAAATTTCCATTTCGAAACCGAAACTAGCGTCGCACAACAACAAAACCAAATCCGCAACCTTGGCCAGATCGATCATCGAGTTTATGTCGTTGTTGCATTCTATCAGAGTGATCCTCCGCTTCTTCCCTGTGATTATAGTGACGGGGCCTTTGATCTCCGTCAACGGGGATTTAGTGAAGAGTTTCACCAAACTGTGGATCAGTGTAGTTTTGCCCACTTTGGGTGGACCGACAACAGCTATTAAAATGGGGGGTGGTTCGATGGGGGTGCGATCAACAACCGGAATGTGTTGTTTCTTAGTGTCAATATCTTGTTTTCGTCTGAATTTACGTTCGGCTCTAACGGCAGAATTGAATGCGAACGCTTTGGGGTTACGTTGCTTGTCAGTGAGGCCTTGCGTTGAAGTTGGGTCGACATTTTTATTGTTTTTCTTCTTCTCAGCTTTCCTTCCTTGGAGGAGAAAAGTACATGTAATACGGTGTTACATTGGAGAGATGCCTATTTTTTTAATTGAATCAAATAATAATACACTAGAGTAGTAATTCCCAAGGTGGGCGATATCACTTCGTGGGGGATTGCTGGCGCGCACTGTGGTCAATTTGACGAGATTAGCAGGACAAAATTATCATTTCCAAAATAGTTTTAATTCAATTGCTTCTATCAAACTAGTGATATATACTCCTTATACCCATGAATCACGTTCTTGGATTATGTATTTCAAGCTCAAAACAGTCTAGTTGCAATACCGGCAATATCCACTTTTTGACGAAAATGAGTTAGGGGTAGAATATTATTCAGTGTCAAACATGTGATCGATTGATGAAGTGATTCTATTGAATACTCGACAAAATCCTCCTTTAATCGAGTGTTAAAAAACATAGTTAATTGCAACTAGACACCTCAATTAGTCTTGCAGTTCTATGTTTTGTTAGTTTTGCATGAGAAGACCCAATATTGTAGATTCTAGCACATTAATTTATTATCTGAGCAAGCTGCCGACATCTAGTGTTATTTGGCTGTACCTCATCTCATCTCTGAAATATCTTCAAAATTCTTAAAAAATTAAGATATTATAACAGAAGCACCAATAACTTCATATAATTGAGAAAATGGTGTACACAATTCGATCCATCTGAGGATTTTTCAAATATATTGTGCCATTTTTATCCCAATTAAGTGGAATTTTGTCCTAAAGAAGCAAAGAAAATTTCTGTTTATTCTGTTCTTTAAACTTTATCCCAAATAAACGACTGTCCCAATTAACCGATGTCCCAATTAAGCAGCTTCCATTGTAATTCATTACATTGTAATATCCCAGAAACACATAAAATCCCAAAAACGCATAAAGAACTTTGTCAAACAAAGCGAGGTTCACCATAGCCACAAATCCAAATAAATTGCATGTGTTGCTAATGCCCTATATCCAAAATAATAGAAAATAGTAATAGAATACATAATTAGTTATATACAGGGTGTCTTTATTATGAGAGGTACGAAAATCATGTTCGGGGCAACATTGTAGGGAAAGAAGAGAAGTATCTTTTAAGCTGATACAGGGTGTTGCACAAAGATTTTACTGCATGTACAGGGTGTTTCAAATTCGAGGCACAACATGGGGATCTTCGTTATCTTAAAAGATAGAGGGTATGTTTAAATTTGGCACTTTTGCGTATTCTTACAGACAACAATAATCCGCTAACAAAAAATATCTATTTTCAACTGTTTTAGAGCAAACTGAAAAAAAGGGAAAAACTGGTATTTCTTTAACCATAACTTTTTTATTTTAAGGAATTTTTGCATTCAGTAAGAACTTCACCACAGCAACTTATTATGCTCTATCTTACTGCACTATCAAAATTTACCTAGAGCGTTTCGCCTCAGCTAGACCATCTTTAAGTTTACTTTTTTAAATGACGACTTTCATTTTTTAGGTCATCATCCAGTAGCATTTTTTATTACGATTTCAACAAGGTACAACACTTAGTTAAAATAATGATATTCGGTCAATAACAGTAACTTTTCATTTATTTCAAACATGAAATTGTAAGTAGGCCATGATTATTATTGATATCGAAAAAAGTAAACAAATAACATTTATAAATTGCTTATCAAAATGTAGTTTTCTGATATTGAAATACGTCATACCAAACAAGATTTATAATAATTATTCCTTACTCATACGTATGTT
>JAUIMY010000183.1:0-60197 GCA_033557855.1 Hydrochus callosus | reverse complement strand
CAACGCACCGGATAGCAGAATGTTTTTAATTTACTTACTTGCAAACGTTTTTAATGCAATGCGACTCGTCTAACCATCTTTAAAAACCAACTGATGATAATAAAACTTTACAAACCCCATAATTCTATCAAATATTAGCGATAATAATCTTAAAATGACAGGTGACACTTCAAACCTTCCATAATAAAACAATAGAGTACGCTGTTGACAGTAGTCGTTTGTGAGCGCCATCTGCAGTGAGAAAATATCAATTACCGGTTATTGTTTGTAATGTGTCTTAAATATTTTGGTTTTTAATTCATCATTCCATAAATTCAAATTCCCAACCACGTCTCTGAATAGAAAGTGTATATTTATCGAAAACTCACGTTCGCATTTAAATTTGTTTCGATTAAAATGCAAAAATTCTGCATTGCTAGAAATGTAGTCCGCATGACTCGCATTACGTACATAGACTTTATAAAGCTTGTGTTGTCAAACAATCTGACAGATTGTTATGTCAATCTATGACCGGTGATGGCTAAAAATTGAAAATAGTTATTTATATGGTCATTTTACAAAGTGATTGTAAATAAAAGTCTGTTTAGAGATGTCTTTCTCAGTCAACGTTTCGGTTGAGGCGCCTGTTGAAAATCAAATAGAAGAGATAACCTACGATGGACAAGAAATATATCAAAGGTATATTTTCCTTCTTGATTAGGGATGCCAGTTTTGGAATTATAAAACAAGAGGCCATTCTTTATAAATTATATTTGGATCAAAGTATTGTTGATCTCTTTATTTAACGATCATTAACACCTGACAAGTTGTTGCACTACTTGCTGTGAAAAATGTGAAAAGGCTTGAAAAATTGTGAGTCAAAGTGAACCATATTATAATGCATATGTTATAATATTATAATTAAACGGTGTTATAATTAAACTTACGTGACTTTCTTCCGGGCCTTGTAACTTATATTAATGCAAACGTGAAGAGAATTTATGCAGGATGATACAGAATAAATTTCTGAAGTACTCACAACAAGTGTCTGTCAGGTTGTGCTTGTCTAAATACCTATGTTGGAATTAATCATAAGCTGCCGGATACAAAATAATGTTCAGGATGTTCATAAATATTTGCCTGGATATAACGCGTATAAAAAGCTTACAAGAAATTATGGAAGAAGATCAAAGTTGAGAAAGTTGCTTGACAGAATATACCGGGTCATAAATTTTTTAACAATGACCCTGTTCTCTTGATGAGCAAAATTTCATATTGAGGGCAGATTGAGAAAGTATTTATCCATATTCTACAAAAGATAAGTTGATAGATGTTAGAATAAAGAGGTGTGAGTCTGCATTTTGCAATTGATTACAAGTGATTTATATTGAAAAGAAACAAACAAATGAAAGCAAAATACAAGAAAGATATTGACGGAATTTTAAAGGAAACAAAAGTCAGCAAATTAAGACCTCAAATACCAAATTGTTTGCTATGCAATTAATTTTATACTGGAAATATGCACTACGTTAATTTGACCATCTGAATAAAATTGGAGGATCTAGATGAAAACTGCTGGCAGCTCTACACTTAATTTAAGAGCTAATTAAGTTGATTTGTTGTTATTTTATTTACGAATTCAGTCCACTGACTTTGTCGGAGCATTTGATGAAATTCGCCCAGAGGATCGACTTTAGCAAAAGCTCAGAAAAAGAACTGAAGAAGGAACCTGGGGAAGCGGACGAAACAAAGTCGGACAGTGATCCGAAGGAAGTGTCCAACTTATGGCCATGGGATTCAGTGAGAACAAAACTCAGGAACGCTTATCAAGAAGCGTGTGTTTTAGCAGATGTACTCAATATAGCGAAAGAGAAGAAGTATATGGTTTTGGATCCGGTGCAACAGGAGACTCTTGAAACTAAACCTATGGTGCAGATCTATGCTAGGAAGAAGGCTCTTAGCGGTGCAGCGAGCGTCCTTCTTTCAGGGGCGGAAAGACTAAAAACCTCACAGAACGAAGTTATGCGGAACAGATCTGATTTCCATTTCGAGTTGCTGCGTCTGAGGCAAAATTGGAGATTGAAGAAAGTTTCTAACTCTATAATTGGGGATTTGAGTTATCGCACAGCCGGGTCTAAGTACATGAAAACCGGAATGTTTGAGGTATCAAAGGCTGAAGAAGACGATAAAACAGGCAGTCCTCCTGATAGCCCTTTATCGAGTGCAGGGCAACCGCCTGCTGTGAGAAATAACTCTGCTCTTAGGGTAACAGTGCCTTCGGAATTGCAAGGAGTTGCTTACATTGAAGTCTTATGCCAGAAAGGTTTGTGTTTACAGTCAACCGGGAAACTTGATTTCTTCATGATAATATTTCAGATCAAGAAGATTTATGCTCTGCAAATATTAACTTGCTGGGGTCTGGACCTCCGGCTGCAAATCCAGATGTTCACTGGCAACAGAAGCTTGAAGCTGCTCAAAACGTGCTGTTTTGCAAGGAGCTTTTCAATCAACTCGCTAAAGAGGCTGTACAGTTGCAAGCTTTAATTCCGCATATGGTCGTCGGTAATCAAATAATGGCGACGGTAAGGAATTCGCTCGATTGTTTCGTGGTTCTCTTTCAATTTGATTTTTTCAAGGTGTTACCGGGAATTCAGTTGATAATTGGATTGTGCCATTCGAATACAGGAGATAAAAAGTCCAACTCGACTCAGTCGGCAAAAAGTGATCACGATCACGTTTTGGAGCATTCTTTGCATCAATTGCTGAGAGAAATTCATCATAAAAATACGTACCATCCGTTTCCTCATCCGTCAACCGGGCCTTTGGGACCATCTAAGAAACGGAGTGTAGCTGGTAAATATTCCAATTCATTATTTTTGATCTCAATAGATTTCAATAAAATTAATTTTATTATTCATGTAAAAATTAATTTTATGGAGTATAGGAATGTTAATAAATGTGATTCTAAATAAATTCGATCATGTTTGCAATTGTTATCTGAATAAATTGTTTGTAGGTCCAACAGCCTTAGACAGATTTGAATTGGTCGAGATGACCAAATCAGAAACTCTCTTGGAACAAATAATCAAACAAGCCCAGCACTTTTTCATGCGGATGCGCACAGAATACGTTCTGGATACGATAGCGAAAGAAATTAAGGACCCATTGATCAGTTCGCACTGGAACACGCTCAACAGTCCGACGCAATCTTGCGTCAAGATAAACATATCCACGCATGGCTATGACGCAGTTTGTCGTACACCACTAGTCATCCACGTTGGGGAAAAGAATTTAAAGTGCATTTGCAGAGATGGCAAAGTGATGTACATGAGCTATGAACCGCAAGAGTTGCGCGACTTGATATTCTGCCACATCAACCAACACCAGATTTTGGCCGTTCAGGCATTAGCTAAGACGATGGGCTGGCACTTCATTGGGAATTCTTCTCATTTAGGATTAGGTACGGTTGAACCTCTTGGAAACGCAAGCTCTTGCATTCTGGCTTCACCGACTGGCGATCGGTTAATCGCAGTGAGGAGTGAGCCTCAAGCTGGGATTCAAGTTTCCGTAGCACACTCTCCCAGAAGCGATTTCTTTCCGAGCAGATTGGTCACGGAACGGAAATGGGAACATTTAGGGGGGCAATTCCGAGAGGTGAGATTGGAAAAAATGGAAGGAAGGAATTTCTTACACAAGATCGAATTACTTATGGCTAGTTTAACGAGTAACTCTTAAATCGTGTTGAAATTCGTGGAGGGAGTGGAAAAGTTATCATCGAATTATGATTATTATTGTAAGTTTAAATAACCTTTTGAGCGGTTGATGAATATAATCGTCATTTTTATGTTCAAGCATTACAGATAATGATGGATATATTCAAAGTGGGTGGAAAAAATGTATGTCACTTGGCGAAATATCTCCCTCATAAGGTTAAAATGTAGCTTAATTGTTCATTCTATGATCGTGGTTGTATTATATTTAATGTGAAATGATAATCTGTATATTCATAAATTCACCTAATAAATTTATTAAATGAATCCCATGAATAATCAATCATGTTTTATTCAAATCCATGTGAAGAATTCCTCGATTGTTGCTTTTGGCTGTAGCTATTCAGTTTTATAGAACTCTCTAGCTGTAGCACATCACCTTTTTGTATGGTTACACCTCTCCTTAACAATAATTGTTAAATTGTAATTATAAAAAAATCTGTCAAAAATAGAGAAGATATAAAGAAAACAGAAATTCAAATGATTTACATTTGAATTTCTGTTTTCTCCTATTACTAGATTACATGATTGAGTGCTGGAAATATCAAATCTGCCATACAAAAATCAAATATAACAAGCAAAAGTCAAATATAACAAGCAAACGCCAAATTGAACAAGCAAAAGTCAAACATGACATTAAATATTGTGTAAATTGACAGATTGTAGTAAAAACTAATAGATTATAATAAAAAATACGCATTATAATAAAAGATAATCGATTACAGTTAAAAATGACGCATTATAATAATAAAAAATAATAGATTACAGTAAAAAATTACAAATTTTAGTTTCCATTACCGAATAAAGGAATCAAGATTCGAGCTTGTTTAGAGCACATATAGGTGGCGGTGCCGCACGGAGTACTCCGTACGCGTTACCGAACGTCGTATTAGTCATCGGTGTGACAGTTACTTCCGTAATTATTCCAGTGAAGATTATTGTCAACATAGGCGTTCATTTCCTACGCAAAATATATTCTTGGTCAAATTTCGTGATACTATTGTACTTAGTGTAGTGTTTCCTTTGTGTTTTTCGTTCTTATTTCCCTCAACACCAACAAACACATCCCCGAATGAAGAGATAATTTACGTAAACAAATGGGTTAGTATGCATGTGAATTAACTTATTAGACATTCAGTTGGTGTTTGTCACTTGAGCAATAATTTTTAATATGGAGTTTCGTTCGCTTGAACATTTACTGCACTCAGGTTGTGCAGGCCATTGTATTTACAATAAAAGCGTAGTCTTTGTTGTGCTCACGTACTTTCCTCTCGTGGTTATAATAATGGGAACAATAGGTACCTGAAGGACTCGATTTGTTATGGCTTAATGATAAAATTAGGTACTTGTACCAATGTTTATAATAATTGAATCCCTTAATATTACAAGGAACTAAGTATTTTAGCGTTTTAGGAGAGTATAAAAAGCTGTATGCCTATTGGATTTTTAGTTAATATTAAAATGAGACTTCATAGTTAAAAATATCATTAATTCGAGCCTGTATTTTTATTTTCTCCATAGACATAAACACGTTAATTCCATTTCCAAAATATCTAGAGTTAAAAAAACTCAATAACTTTAATTTTAAAATCTCAAAGATTATTTAGCGCTTCTAACTACGATCCAAACTAGTGTTATTTAGGTAATGCTATGTTCAAATTGCAATAGCGTTGTTATGAAATATGCAAATGAATTTGCATTTCTCATGATTAATAATTGACAAGTCATATTTCCCGACTTTATTCGGTGTTGCAGTTATGGAGGCACTTTTTTTACACTGCACATTCTCATTGTAAAACAAGAAAGAAACACAATTTCTATTGTGGTCATTGTTCTTACCAGAACAAATATCTTCAAACGAACATAAAATTGATGCAAAACGATTTTGAGTTATGGTATGGAAAAAACAATGGAAATGTGTGAGATAATGCTTTGTTGAAGATACATAAAACTTAATGGTGCCAGCTCGTAACAACAGTTAGTGCTGTGCACAACATAACAGTTCTTGTTTATGGAATACTTTCTCCTGTTTGTTTTCATTCTCGATAAATATGTATATTCAAAAGATTATTCCCTATAATGTACGCATTGAGGGCGACATAACATTTTACATTGAACTTAAATATCGTTAATGTATGAATACTTAATGCAAACTAATGCAGTAAATAATAATAAATTATTTTGTGTTTAAAAAATATGTGTCAAAACACTGAAGTTGGTGGATTTAAGACATGCCAGTATTTGATAGACTAGCAATTATAGTCAACTCGATGTCTTTAATTCTAGAATAATGGGATGATAAATTTGAATGAGAGTGGGGGTGTGCCTCCCAACGGACTAGCAACTACTTCTAAAGAAAGGGAGTGCACAGCCCAACACCGCGACAATCAGAATGGTGCCAGGAAGTATACCGTACCTCCAAATTTGAATGTATTCTTGAACGATGCGAAGCACCCAACACCCAAGGAGCTACTCTACCGCAGCAATTCCAGCTTGGAGTTGATCGATTATCAAAGTAAACAACCGAACATCAGGTCTTCACCGCTAATTTGCAAACGGGAATATGGAAGTCACGGTTCCATCCAGGTCATCGAGAGAGCCGGTGGGAAAAACGAGTCCTTTTTCGCTTTGCTCCAAGAATATAAGCCCGTAGGCTTAGAGACGGATCAGAGGTCTCCTGGTCCTTCCGAGTACCTGAGGAGAAATGCGGAACAGCGGAGTTCGGCCGATCGAAATTTGCAAGGGGAATACGGTGATAATCAGAGTTCGCACAGTCCAAAGTTGAAGGTGAAGCTCCACAAATTCTGGGGTTCCGGTGGTATGAATTGCAGTTTCGTCAAGAATCCGAAATCTGAAATGGACGAGTCGACCAATTCCGCATCGAACATGTCCGGGATATTCCCCCTCGATTTGGACAATGTAGCTAAGAGGAGGGCTTTCGCTCATTACGACTGTCAGTCTCTCATGACGAATCTAAATTGCGCCGTCCGATTAACCAAGGACTTTCTCATGAAACGGAGGAATACCACGACGGGAGCGTCGGCCGCTTCTATGCTGTCTAGTTCTTCCGTGTCGGATCGGGACACGGAAGAAGATAGCGGAGACGGCCGGAATAACGATTTGCTGGAGAGTTGCAAGTATTTCAGGAACGAGATTGGCGGAGAGGAAGAACGGGTTGTTAGTTTGACTAGACTTAAATGCGGGGGACGGTCCGCGGAGAATATTTACTACCACCGACCTCTGCTTGCTTATGGGATTTCTGTGTTGGAATTTCCACCTAATGAAACGCATTGGAGGCATTCTACGTGTCCTTATCAACGTCTTCCCAGGCCGATCGAGTGCATAGATCAAGGGGCTATGTATTACAGACACCACTTCATGGGATTAGGTAATTACGAGTTGCCTTTGGAGTTGCGATGCAATGAATTTACACCTTGATGTGTGCCCGTATGGATAGAAAATTGATGTGAAGCTCACCGTTTCTTCGGTTTCAGATCATCAAAATTGGTTCGGCATCGACGATAACTTAGGACCAGTCGCTATTTCTATACGTAGAGAGAAGGTTGCGCAAGACGGCAACCAAACTCATTCCTTGATGCAATATCAGTACAGATTAATTATAAGGACGTCGCAATTATTGACGTTGCGGGGCAGTATTCTAGAAGACGCCATTCCGAATATTAAGGCGTCGAATAACACGAAAGCAGTACACACCAAAGAAGTATTAGAGTACGTCGTGCCTGACTTGCAGATCCAGAACTTGAGGTTGGGCATCCAGAGTTTCCAGACGGAGGAGAAACTGATGAAATTGGACGAGCAGAGGAGCAATAATTGCTATAAAGTTGGAATTATGTATTGCAAGGCAGACCAGTCGACCGAAGAAGAAATGTACAACAACGAGGATGCAGGTCCAGCTTTCTTAGAGTTCTTGGATTTCATTGGGAAGACGGTCCGGCTGAAGAATTTCAATAAATTCAGAGCGGGATTAGACAGTAAAAGTGAGTATGTTATGCATAGATGTTGAAATCACTCAATTCATGAATTGTGTTCATTTACAAGAGAATGGTCTTTCGGGTAATGCTGTGTTGATCTGGATTTTGAGTCCTGACGTTTCGCTTGTTCATGGGTATTCTGACATTGAAGAAAGAGAATGTTGGATATGTTTCAAGATGTTTTTTTTTTAAAGAAAACTGATTGCACATTTGTGAAACATTATGAAGGAGAATCAGTAATTAGTTTAATGTGGCAATTTTCTGGTCAAAAATCATTTATGGTACTGTCACGACTATCACGCCATAGAAAGCAAAATAATATATCAACTGTAACAAGTACAATGTCATTGGTCATGAGACCAACTAAACATCAATATTCCCCTTATGGTCTTTCTTTGTTCATTCTCTCGAATTAATCCTGACGGAAACATATCTCAACATAGCACGTCACTGTAAAGAGGAGGAAATTTTCTTACGAGAACAAGAAATGGAGAAAATACTGGCCAGGTGTCACATAGGTACCTGTTTCCCCAGGATCACTGCAGAGTTTATAGAGATCGCTAAAACTACCATCAGCTACAACACCAAGCAGTGTCATCTTTCTTCAGTATTATAATAACTCATGAAACCAATACGATGGTTAGCGAAATGTCAACACTTAAATCCAAATCAACACAGCATTACCCAATAAACCATTCTCATGCGGACAATGGCTGTGAATGCCTTCTCTACAAAATTTTCTCAATTCGACGAAATGTCCAACATTCTTCTACAGTACTGGGAATGTGTAGGATTTCACAAAAGTGTTGTTTTCGTTGCAGCTGATTCTACAGGACTTTATTCAGTATATTCTCAGTATCAAGATTACGAATTAATGTTTCACGTATCGACTATGCTGCCTTACACCCCTAATAACAGACAACAGCTGCTGCGCAAAAGACACATAGGCAACGACATTGTGACAATCGTATTTCAAGAACCCGGAGCTCACAAGTTCACACCTAAAGTCATCCGATCGCAATTTCAACACGTCTTCGTGATTATTCGCGCGATCAATCCGTGCACTGAGAATACACATTACAAAGTGGCCGTCAGTCGATCGAAAGACGTGCAGATTTTCGGTCCCCCAATCAAGAACGGTGGCATCTACCCTAAGGGAAAGGCGTTCCAGGATTTCCTGATGGCGAAGATTGTCAATGCGGAAAATGCTGTACATCAGTCGGAGAAGTTTGTGAATATGGCGACGCGGACGAGGCAGGAATATTTGAAGGACATTATCTTGAATTATTCGACGACAACGCCGGTTGATAGCGGACAAAAATTCTGTGAGTACCTAATTGAGCTGTAAATTTTTTGCGCCGATCTAAAAATTTTATTTGTGGGAAGCCCAAAACATTGCAGTAATGTTTCACTTGCTGTTTAATGTACAAGTCTGCGTTAGTTAAATGGCGAAACAATTCAATTAGGAAAAATAAGTGCATTAATTGGTTAAACGACAACATGGAAGGGTTAATGTGATTTATGTAAAAAGTTCAAATGGATTCTTGAAAGGTTTAAGTGCATTACTGTCAGCACATAAGGGGAGAAAGAAATACCATTTTTGCGGTAATTTTCAGCAATTTTCTCGAAGAAAAAGGAAAAGATCCGTTTGAGATTCATACCCGACGTCGTCCAAAGAGGTGCAATTTTATGGCAGGTGTTGTTGGAGGATTACAGCCAATCGCAGATACTCGAGTGCCTCCTAGGGATTTCCGTGGACACCATCATTCTGGTCGAGGAGAGTTCGAAGAGTATTGTCTTTGCCGCTGCTTGCAAGTCGATCTTAGGATGGACGACGCAAACGAACAGTTTAAGAATTTACCACCATCAAGGGGAATGCCTCAGTATTCACATGAAGGACGTGAATTTTGACAGGGATGAGCTGATGGAAATTGTGGAGCGGTTGAAGGCGGTGTCGCAAGGAGTTAACACGCAAGAGCTCACTTTGAAGAGGAACATAATGGGTCAGTTAGGTTTCCACGTCCAACCGGACGGCATCGTTACTTTGGTGGAGAGCGCTGGGCAGGCGTGGCACGGAGGCTTAAAACAAAACTCCCGATTGGTCGAAATTTGTAAAATTGCTGTATCCACTTTGACGTACGACCAAATGGTCGATTTATTGAAAACGTCTTCATATGTAACGTTGACCGTAATTCCACCTCTTAACGACGGCTCGCCTAGGAAAGGATGCACTTTACAGAATTGTAAATACATTGAAGGAACGTACGACGGAGATTACGAACACATAAATTCTAAAGATGTTGTGAGCAAAAAAGCGCCTCACGGACAGAGGGCCGTTCCGGGCAATCATCGGATATACGAGGACCGGAGCTTTTCGCCTCCTCAATCGAGCGATAGTTCGGGTTACGGTACAGGAAGCAGCAGCAAATCTTTTTCCGAGTTGGAAAAATGCAGGAATTGTTCTTCGGACAAGCACACGCAGAGGACGAACGAGAAGTGCTTGGTGTGTCCCACGTCCACAAATTTTCTTGAAATTACCAAAGGTAGTGGTAATAAGAAAACCACGAAGAAAATATTTCACGAGTCAGGTTTAGGAGTACCCAGCCCCAACCATCCCACGAAGGGTGGATTTAGTGGAAATATACCAAATAGGCAGGACATTCCGAACGCTTGGGATTATAAAAGTCAGAATAATTTGAATATTCCGGATAAAGACGCGCTCTTGCATGCGTCTGATGTTAGCAGGTTGTCGCCGTCCAATTCTTCTCAGATGACCCGCATCACGCATTTAGAGAACATTTCGAACAACAATGACTCGGATGTAAAGGTGACGAACATCGACGCCAAATTGAAACCAAACATGCGATCGCTAGCGAGAAATAGTACAAATTGCAATTTTCTGCAACAAGAATTGATGAAACTCATCAACCCTGACACAATAGAAGATCTTGACGCGAACGAACACTTCAATTCGGACGAATTCCACAACAATAAATTGTACGACAAAAATTCTCAACCGGCAGTTATACTAACAATGGCGAGGCCTGCGACGGTCATATCGAATTCCAGCAATACATCGAGCCCTTTGCCCATGGAATTGAAGGAGAACAACAGCGATAACACTTCTAAAAATCTTCCGAGTGACGATGCGCTCCCTTTGCCTGATGAGATGGATTGGCCCAGTTTAGTGGACACGGCAACTAAAGTTATGATGCGATTACCTTCACCAGTATTAGATGAGGAGTGCAACAATGTGGATAACTGGGAATCATCCAGTGCTTCGTTCTCCCAACACACGTTAGTGCACTTAAATCATTCATCTAATTACTCATCAAAATAATAATTAGTCTGTGTGTCCCAAACTATGGTAAGTACAATATCTCTACCGTTCATATTTTTACAGCCAAAGTCCGCCGACCATACCAGAATTGCAATCGCAAGTCTGTCAGTTGGAAATGCAAGTTTCCCGCGAGACAAGGAAACGCCTTTCTTTGGAAAAAGAAGTGAAGCGTCTCAAAGAGGAGAACAACAGATTGCAAGTGCAAGCGAACGCGGCGATGCAGCAGCTTCGAAAGTTTACGGAGTGGTTTTTTAGAAATGTTAGCAAACAATAAGCACAAAACGTATATATATTTTATATCAATATTTGCAAATTTTAAGAAATAAAATATAAGTGTTTTAACAATGCTTCGATTCATTTGTGTAACCACGTCATAGAATATACTCTGTGACCACATACTTATTTTCCGAAATGGAAACACCTAACGTACAAATATGTACATTGCATTTGCAAATGAGCCCAATCTCCAAAGATCAGTAATGTAAGAGTTGTGACTAATGTTCCCTTAGTGGTCTTAAGTTTATTATGTAGATGGTTTTGTATGTGGCAAGGTCAAAATAATTTTTTTTATAGATAACTTTTGCCATTTTTTGAGCCATAGAATCTCCTTTTAACCGAGTTTTAACACATTTCGGCCCATGTCGGAAAATATTCAACAAGATACTACAAAATCAGACCTAAAAGGATCAAGAAATAGTTTGGATGTTTTACAAAAATGGAGGGAAAAAGAAATTCAGATTGGATGCCAATTAATTATTTATCACTTACATGTGATCTGTACATAAAAATTAATAAATACTATCAACAGTAAAATAAAGTATGTATCTATTCATCTTAGAAATCACATGCTAGACGCAAGTCCTGCATTTAACTACAATGTGGATTAGGGTCACCTCCTGCAAACAAAAATAACAGACACCATTATAGTAATAAGTAGGGGGAATCAATAATTGAACGTGCACGAACAAAAATGAACACCTACTTGTAGGTTCTTCTGTGGGGTGTTTGGGATCCGTCTCGTCAGCTCTATCGTGTACTTCTAAGCATTCTATGTCAGACCCGCTTTCCTCAGTCAACTTCAGTGCAACCTCCAAGTCTTTGAGGACCTCAGTTTCCTTGGCTTCGATCAAACTGAATCTATTTTGCAAAGCGGTTAAATGAGCAAACGTTAAATTAACATGCGCGTGAAGTCCTAAGAGCACCACTTCTTTGAAATGTGCGGCGTACAGATGGGCCACCACGTGGAATAACAGCCGGATTATTTTCCTCACGATTGACTCGAAAGAAGAAGGAAACTCATTTGCTAAAATCGCAAAATTGATTGATACATAGTGGAGAATTCTTATAATCATTTTAGTCTCATATCAGAAATACATACCATATTTTGTTGGAAATATGGTCTCATCACCAATCGTCTTCTGAATAAAAGTCATAACGTAATCTATATATTGGGGTGCAGCGACTCGTGCTTTTTTCCCTTTCTCATCGAACCACAAATAAGTCCTTTGTCCAGGACCAGTCATGTCAGGGCAAGTCGAAGGTGTGCAGAATTCGCTTATAGTTCCATAAACTAAGTTTACATGGTCGAATAAAGCCATTGCTGTAATTGAATGTATGATTGAGTAAAGTATGGAATGCGAAACTATTGGTTCGAATCACTCACTATGAGAAGCCAACCATTCGTTATAGTCCAACCCGGCTGGCAATTCAACTAGTAATTTCATATCCATATCAGGTAGTTTCCTTTCCAAGACAGTCGCTTCAAGATATAATTTTGAATCTCCTATGGCACTTATTTCGCCACCTTCTCTATCTTTCCGTCTTGCTTTCCTACAAACAACATCTAGTGTGAGGCGGGTTTAGTTAGCACGGATAAAAATGGACCTGCAGAAACAAGTGATTGTTTGCTCCAAATCCAACATTAACACTTTATTTCCACTGTTACTCTTCACTTTTCCTATACTCCTACCTATCCACATTTTGCTTCAGTTTTCGAGTGAGACTTGGAACAGAATGACTAGGTAATGAGATTACTTAAATTAGATATTGCGGAAGGAAACCTCACAGGAATAATTGGTACATGAACGGCGATTGGGTCCTGTTGAATTGTTTAGTTGCGTGGAACTTGGAGGATACGTAATTACATTTAATTAGTCTAGAGTGGGATGAATGTCAGTTTTGGTACCTTACTATGTAATTATTATTACAGTATTCACTGTGTAATTGCAATTTTAATGGTGAAATCATAATTTTGATTAGAACAGATAATTTTCCTGAAGCATTTTTCAGTTTATTTTGAAGTTATGCTGGTTAATGACAACGCAATAAATTGATCTATTTCCCAAACGACAAATAATATCAATATTATACACATCCCTATAGTACACATCACTATAACTGATATGCTAGTTCTAGAGGCTTTTTATTCATTTTCGCAAAGCTGAAGAAAGTGTTAACAATGGAGATAAAATTCAGAAAATATATAATTTAGTGGAATGGTATTGTAGACTGATGTGGAGTCACATTATTGGATGAAATACGTATAAAAATTCTGAAATCAATACTCTGCCTAAATTAAGATTACTCCCACGTTTTTCCATTACAAAGCCCATGGATTAGTATTGGGTTTGTTTGAAACCCGTGGGCTCCTTAATAGAAATATGCTCATTTTTAAATATTTTTTTCAATAATGAGAGGTTAATTTTATTGCAATTGTTGCAACACTAGAACAGTATAAAATTCAAAATAATTCTTATTACCTTAAAAAATTAAATTACTCTATTTGGAAAAATTTTAATATATTGTACATAATAATTGCAAGAAGACAATCAGGTATTCATATTATATAGTAAGTAATTTTCCTTCAGAACCAGTTGTATTGGGGTAATTTTACTTAGTAGCCGAATATGGTCACATATTATATTTACCCTATGATTGACGCCATATATTACGGAACCGCGGTATTTTCATTAAAAGCCAATGAGCTTTTATTTGGAAACAAAATCTTAATATAGGCCCATTTGGGTCTTTATTTGAGTGGATCTCTTATGCGAAAAAGCCAGTGCAGACTTACAATTCGTTAGTAACTTTAGGTATCACAACTGCCTACTTAACCGTGATATATTCCTAAGGCCTAACATTGTGGTCTAATATTATATAAACGGGTTGTAAAGCAATAATAAAAATAATTCATCAAAAATAGTGAGAGGTTAAATCCCAAACGTTTTTGCACATTTCAAAACTGTAGGGCCGAAATTAAAGACGCAAATACGAGGAAATGTCTAGGAAAACAAAATGTATGAATGTAACCCTAATATGCAAGATACCAATGATTGATATACCTAATTTTTACACAATCTTAGCAAATACTAAGAATGGATTTGAATAATTTAAGAGTATCTAATGCAAATTTACCCAATCAGCCAGTCCACAGTTTCACGAAGGTACTCCGGTAAACGCTCCAGTTTGAAGAAGGTAAAATCAACGCTCAATTTGTTATCTCAAAAATCTCGTAGGATTTCTGATGATTCGTGTCGTCCGCCACTCCAAGCCAAATTTCGATCGATAGAGTCACTAGCAATTTGGAACAGTGCATTTTCTCAATTCAATCCATAATTATTGAGGAGCGCAGAATTAAAGCCGACTGTTATTGACACCATCGTAAGTTGCTGAAGTTAAAAATAATCAGCTGCTTCTACGGACGCTCAAATAATCACATGCGATGCATTATTTATTATTCAGGCAAGTCGGGAGGGCAGACACACCAATGCAAGCCTATTTTGGAAACGTTCTGGCGGCAATTTGCACTCCCATTAATGCACGATCATCCCTAAGGTTTGACAGATTACTGACATCTTTATTGACAAGCATCATGGACTTTATGCGAGATACAGTCGGAGATCACGTGTTCAGGGCGTTTATTTTTATCTGATTATTCGGTATTATTCATCGTGAAAACTGTGTTTGAAGAATACTAAACTCTGTATTTAATAAACTATTTCTAATCTTCATGTTTGTTATTACTCAATTTTACGATGACATTTGCATTTTCCCAGAAACAGAATAGGAGGAAAAGCGGGTTATTTCGAAAATGCTTAGATAAAACGGGTGATTTACACTCACTGATAAAAATTGGCCTGTAGTAATAAATTTAGAAAGATAAGTCAATCATCATTAAGGTGGTATGTGTTATATTCGAACGTTTTCATCGAAAAGGATCAGGGAAGTAGATTGTAAATAATATAAAATTCTCCTATAATATAGGTTTATGACAATTTTAAAATTGAGGTGGGTTGTTATAAATTTCCCAAAACCAAATCGATTTGCAGTTTTTAAACTGCCGCGCAAAATAAAGGGAGGTTGGCTTGTTAAGGGATAGATGGCGCAAAATGTCATTAAGTCCGTGGTTGACTCTGATAACATTTACCTATCGTTTGGTCATCTATGAAATTGAAATGACAGCTGTCAACTTTTCGAAATTGGCGTAATTATCCGATTTTCTTCTATGTTTATGCTTCTAATACAACACCGACCACGCAATTCAGTATCCCGTAGTTTCACAATCCATCAAACGGCTCAAAATTGGGTATTTTCTTCTGAATTTTCTCAAAATCGTTTGTGAAAGCGCCTTTCTCTTAGAACACTTAGGGTATAGACAACCGATTCCTTTCGAGAAGTTTGTGCACTAACTAAAGCGCCACCTGTGGGGACTTTGTACTAAATACCAGATAATTTCGATAGCGCCTATTGCAATAAGAATCCAAAATCGTTAGTCCATAACCACTACTCGCAGCCATCAGTTGTCACTTTATTGGCTGTCACGTTCGGGGAACCATCAATGATCTCGTGTACAGTTTTCATGTGAAGTGACGGGGATTTTATTTGTTCCGTACCCTGTAATTACGGTTAAGATGACAGAAGTGGTAGCTAAAACGCCAGAAAGTCCGAGTAATTCCGGAATGGAGCCGTCCACGACTGAGAACAACGCGGAAAATGTGAGATAATTGTCCTCTTGAATTGAATCGTCATGTGATGACATAAATGACGTAAAAAATTTCTCGTGAAGTCACCTAATCACATTTGCATTAATCAGGGGCAGCAACAGAGGCAGCCGTCAAAATTGGAATCAGCCATGGCCATAACCAAATCATTGATCGTTAGAGCGCTCATCATCTACTTCGTGACATCATTCTTTCGCAGACCCGCACCAAATGCTAATGTTAATAGCACGCAAGGGCCTGGAATTACAGCAAGGAATATCCTGGAGAATGGGACGGGAATTTCTTTATACGTGTATTTGTCCGAATCGGACAAAAATGTTCAGTTTGATAAAGACTTGTTCTGGTCTAAAGACAACTTGGTTTATGGTGACTGGACTTCAGGCCCAAATTATGACGGGTCGTATTCCTTCAGCAGAGATGTGGATATTACAGAGAGCATGAGGAAGAATGGTTCCCTTTATGTTCATGCTTTTGTTACTAGGCATGACGGTAGTCCAGATCCCAAGGCTAAAAACTATGATAAGGATTCTGTTTTCTACGCAGTTAAACCTGTGAACAGGTAATATGCTGATTTGCTGTCGTCTTAGAGACTGATTGAGATATTCATCTTACTGTGATGTTCATTTCAAACTAGGAATTGAAGGTCTTCATACTTCATTCTTCATAGGGCTTTAAGTGAAACTATCGTTGTTTGAAAAAATATGTTTTAAAAACCCATTCCCTCTTATCTATTTGGAATATTTGCAGTCGCCTGGTAGTCGAATTACAATGTTGTCCTTAGGATGTATCCTGTTGTCCAAGGCTTACGTTCTCTTGGTTTTTATGTTTTATACATTTGCATTTTATACATTAGCAAGACTTGTTTACAATTTTTGAATACGTGTCCCTTTTTTTCTGAAGAAGATAATAGAAGATTGTTTGACAAGTAAAATGATGGTTTTCTAGCTAGGTGAAAGTGATTTGATTCATAAGTGTAACGAGTGAATAAAATTTTCACACTTTAGAATATCACTTTTTTACGAATTTAACATGCTTTTCAGTACGCAATGAAAATAGAGAACATGTTGAAAGAAAGCAATATTATGTTAATAATTGTCATGCCATTAAAAAATGGTCGTCCATGCTTTTTGAGTTTTTCATAACAACCAACAGAAATGTGTGCGGAATGGACAAAAAGTCTTGAACATCTGAAATATCTTTCAAAATATTGTTTTGTTGCGAAAACGTTTGGACAGGTCAAATAGTATTTTAAAATTCACATCTTTTGAAGTACATTGTAACTATGTACAGTGGCGTTCGCCTGCAAGGTAAAAAGGACGTTTTTTTTTAAATGGAAACCCTATTTTTCATTCGATAAAGTGAAAGAGTATATTTTTTGAGAACTGTGGTATAAAAATTTCATTAAGTTGCATAAAGAAATTTTCGAAAAAAGCAATAAAAGTTCAACTTGAGAAAATTATTTATCAAATGATTTAAATAGATGGTGTTGAAACAATGTTTATTTATTGTTGATTATGTCAAATTATCTTGCAAGTGATTTTCGGTTATTTGATTTGAAGACATCTCCCAAAAAGATAACATTGATGTATGGCTGTGGAAATAACAAAATACCTACAGTGAAGGCCCTATTTTTAATGATGCGCTAACTTTGTTGACATCTAATTTAATATATTGACTATTTGACAGTAGACACATACACTTTACATACTTATAACATATCGTTGGTCCCATGCCAAAACAACGAATGTGTGTACTAAAATAATAGGACATTCGCGGTTTTGACACGGCACTGACGATATTTCAAAAGATGGCAAATGTAACATACGTTGACCTGTATGTCTTTTTTATTGGTATACAGTGCAAATCCAAAAAATTAATAGCACAATATAGAAGACAATGCAATGCTAGTACGGTATATCAAATATCTGTAGACCAAATGTCTGTAAATAACATTCCACTACTCGTAAATTTTTGAGTTTATGTGATTTTTTTTGGAAATAAACTCCCTTTTTTCCTTCAGGTACAAGAAATTGAAAGCCAGCGTAACAAAGAACTTGTTAACGGGTGAAACTGAAAAGCCTGAAGTAGAAGACGGCAAAATCGTATCTCATTGGCACTCCAACTTGACTATAAATTTAATCACCGACCACAGCTTATGGAGTGTTGGTTCTGTGCCTCAACCTCTCGACGAGTACATGAAATTCACAGACGATGGCAAGTTTTACAAGCCGGTTCTGTTTGCCAACGATTTTTGGAATTTGGCGAAGGATTACAAACCGCTCAATGAGTCGTTGTCACTTCACATAATGTACCAACCTCTGAGCTTGTTCAAGTGGCAGTTGTACGCAGCGCAGTCAATGAAAAATAAGTACATGCTTCCATTTGGAGAGGAGGATGTGGATAACGACGAGAGTCAGGATGTTTGGAAAGAGACTCTGATGGATACGAATCCGTACTTGTTATGCCTAACCATAGTGGTGTCTATCGTTCATTCCGTGTTCGAACTGTTAGCTTTTAAGAACGACATTCAGTTCTGGAACAATAGGAATTCCTTGGAAGGGCTTTCCGTCCGATCAGTATTCTTTGGCGTCTTTCAGTCGTTAATAGTGTTACTGTACGTTTTAGACAACGAAACGAACACCATCGTGCGGGTGAGTTGTTTCGTGGGACTTTGCATAGAATTGTGGAAGATTAAGAAAGTAGTTGACGTGCGATTCGAGAACGGTTGGATCCGTTTCGAGGATAAGAGCTCCTACGTTGAGAGCAGTACGAGACAATACGATCAGTTAGCTTTCAAATATCTGTCTTGGGTCTGCTTCCCTCTACTAGTGGGGTACAGCGTGTACGCCCTAATTTACATGGAATTCAAAGGATGGTACTCTTTCGTTTTGGACTTGTTCTATGGTTACCTGCTAACGTTTGGATTCATAATGATGACACCGCAATTGTTCATCAACTACAAATTGAAGTCTGTGGCTCACTTGCCATGGCGCATGTTAACGTACAAATTTTTGAACACATTCATCGACGACATGTTCGCTTTCATCATCAAAATGCCTACGTTGTATCGCATAGGATGCTTCCGAGACGACATCATTTTCATGATATTTTTGTATCAAAAGTGGATATACCCTGTTGATAAAACAAGACCCAACGAGTATGGTTATGTAGCTGAAAGCAATGAAGTAGCTGTCCAAGAAGACGACAAGAAAACCAAATAATTTCTGTTGATTTGTTTTAGGATAAATTATTGTGTTGTTAGACTACCTACAAAGCTGTGTGTTCTCGTATCATCCACTATAAAGAAAGGAAATAAATGTTGAAACATTTTTCACTATACTATTCTACTTCCTTCAATCCCGAATTTTGTTTCCACAACTCTTGTAAACATAACATTCGAGAAAAGGATCATCCTTGTAAAACGAAATCAATATTATTGGAAGTCAAATGAGGTAAAATTTCTTCCAATATAATCGAGAGCAATAAAATGTAGGTCAAATCGGTTATTTCGAGCATAACTGTTGCATCTGCAATAATTGCATGCGCATTATCAGTGAGTTTTATTGCGATATCACATGCATTAGAACGATACAAAATAAGAAAAATAAAAGTAAATACGTCGTAGGAAGGCAAGAGGAGCGGCGCACACTCAGTTCGTTTTGTTTGTCATTTTCATACTCCAGTTTGTAATTTGTGAAATTTTATCCTATGATGGGTTTATGGAAAACTTATCCTCGTTCGCCTTCCGAAAATGATTTCCATAGTGAGTTTATTATTGATCAGTTGAAGTGTAAAAGTGTTACAATTATTTTGCGATCGCGGTTCTTGGTTATGAATGGCAATTGTTGAAAAGCGGCGCCCTCAGGATGAGTCACTGGTCGCCACCTACGTTGGCTATATTAAAATCTCGAATACCAAACATAAGCAATGGAAAATTTCGAGCAAAAAGTACCCACTACGTGAACTGAGAAGAACTGTATTCTCATAAATCAATGCCCAATTGTCGTCCTTAAAATGACTTGGACTATATGCTTTATAAAGCAAAAAAATTGTCATATAAGAGGAAAAAACTGAAATTTTCAGAGTGGAAGAATTCTAATTGTTATTTTGACCAAAATTCTGGTATTTTGATGAAATTCTGACCCTTTATTCATATAGGTATTACAGAACACTTGCTCGGGAGTTAAGAAATAGGAAATTCCAATATTTAATCATTTCACTGCGCATTTTCCTTCGATCTTACAGATGGCAGTGTATGTACTTACCTATGGAATATTCTCTACCTTTCCTAAAGTGGGATTGTAGGAAAACCCTCTTTGTAATTTCAGGTCAAATTTTCAATACATTTCAGAATTGATTGACTATTGTACTTCAAAAGCTTTAGTTTGTTGCAAGAAGTATCAGCACTATTTTCATATTAGTGAAATAATTTCAGACAACTTAATTTTGATTTTACTTTTTATTCGAACGGCGTCAAATATTAATTTTTAGTAACTTTTTAGAAAACATGAATTGTAATCAGTTGTTTTTCTGGCCTATTTTTGATACCTAAATCAATTTCAGAATACTCCATACAAGTATTAATCTCACCAATCAGGGAAATTCCAGCAATTAATGCAAAAACCTCGCGATACCAAAATCACGCTAATCGAACTTACATAAGAAATAGGGACTGCGACGACATGAATACCTATTATTGTAAACTGACTGAAAATATGACACTAATCGAAAATTTTATTCGTGCTAATCGAAATTTGGTTGTAAATTATACATCGCGTTAATTGTATGTGCACTAATTGGTAACTACTATTGGAAACTACTCACTTATCATTTGTTATTTGGGCACACCTTGTGGAATTTAAGTACCTAATATGAAATAAGAAATGTTGTTACTTCGTGACGATACTCATACGTTGATAGCGTATGTGTACCCTATTCAGAAGTCTACAAACATAATCTCTTTACCAAACTGATGTGCAAATAGTAAAATTAACTTATTTGAGCATGGGCCTGGTTTTTAAGCAAAACCCTTGCGCATCCATTGCATTATGAACTGCAAAGGATTATTTTCGTTACTATACCTAAACTTATAGAATATATTGCAGACATAGAAAATAAATGAAAGCAAAAAATTCATAAAAATCTGAAATATTAAAGCTAACAAAATTACTAAAGTATATTAAAATTGGAGCTTCAGAGAGAAATAACTATTTATTGATAGATGTTTGTGATATTTTCTGAAATTGACCACTAATTATAATTTGCAATAAAATTAACTCCTAGGTAAATTATAATTATTAAATAGAATGAAAAATAAATTAAATGTCGAATTTTGTAAAACTATTCGCTAATTTCGCGCGATTAATCTTGAAGTGATTTTCAGTCACCTTAGTTCAAAAGTAAGAGTGGACTCATAAAATTAGTCTATGAGAATTATTTTGAAACGTGTTATTGCCTCGAGGTCCACGCGTACTACCATTTTTCCATTAGACTGCATATAAATAGAGGAGCATTCAAAATGTTGAAGCTTATCTACTAAAACACGACATTAAACGTGTAAATAGTGTTATCTCTTCATGCGGTTCCAATAACAGATTAATTTATTGCACAATTCATTTTGGGCTGGCAACCGAAAAGTTTCCAACGCGATGTAAAGAAGAGACCACCTATTAGGGTGTACGAATATTAATTAGTTGCATAGTGTCATTAACATGCTCTTAATCAGTCGTTAGGCTCATTGCCTTTGTTATTGAAATGCGAATAATCAAACACTTGTGTTTCATTGTTTCAGTGTGAATAATCAATTCCTTGTTTGTCTTTTTGTTCAAATAAGAACAACACATTCCCCGGCTTTGTAAATTGCTGTGAAGAATTGCTTTGAAAAAAGTACGTGTAAAAGACTTTTGTTTAAAATTTCATTTGTATAAAATGTTGTTGATTTTATTTTCCTATCTATCCACAACTGAAAGAAAATTGATTGAAAATTGGTAGAAATACGTAGATTGTAACACACAATTTAGACTGACTAAATTAACAATTTTCATCATCATTTGCATTTACACATATTTTTGAAGAAGGTGCTTGGTGGTACCTACCCAATCTCCATTATGGTTATAAGAGTTTCAAGGGGCTTCCAAAATTAGGTACTTATGAAGAAAAGTTGAAGATAATGAGAAATATATGGTGAAAAATATTATAAATGTGCAAATAATAAATCAAAGAATCTCATAAAAGAGCAAAAGATGCATAGCGAATATCGTATAATAATAATCAAATTCTTATAAATGCTGTTAGAATCTGATAATGGGTGGCAAATTATTGCGCATTTAACTTATAAATTGCGACGGTTGTACATATTTTATAATGATTAATCTTTGATATGAAAACATTTATAATTTTAATACATATCAAACGGACTGTGATCTTAGTAACAACTATTGTCCTCTCTTATCAACATTGAGTGTTGAGTCCAGTGGTTTTTTTAATGTTAATTTTTAGTTCTGCGCGACTAGCATAATCCGGAAAATAAAGCGATAATTTTTGTTTCTTAATCAAAAATTTAACCTATTTCGATGATTACACACACACAAAGTGTACATTCTTCTAATTTCCAATAGACCAAACTATCTTATCTGTATTGTTATTGAGTATTCTGAAAAGACTGCCATTTTACACTTGATGCTTAATTGGAAATTTGAACGAGATGAAAAACATCCTAATTATCCATTGAAATTATTAATTAATTGTAATTTAATTTATACATTATTCATGTGTATTTGGTCATTGACTGGATTAAATTGTATAAACACACGTCTAAATTTAATTGAGCATGTCCCCTACACGTGCCGTAAACAGTGAGTAGTGCCAGAAAGAAATCAGTTATATGCAATTTATTTAGTGGTAACTACACCCAAATGCAATTATTAATGCAGCTTTTAGAGTGACAGGTAAAATGCGTTTTCTCTATTCCCTGTAAATATTTGCTCACTTATTTTGGGAGTGTAGTATTGAAGTATCCGCGTAACAACTAACATCAATACCGATTATTTCCCGTGGCCGTGATTAAACGTCACTGATCTTTGTGATTGTTCTGCATTTTCTTTTGTGGATTTAGGTGTTGTTATTTTATTCGTTGGTTGTACAAATCAAGAAAAATGGTTTGTGATTTATTGTTCCCGAACGAAGAGGAGCACCATTCGGAATTAGATTCCGAAGGTACCTAGCTATTCGAAAGCAATAACTTGGCGATACTTATCGTTAATTAGGAGTATTCTCACGTGGGTGGTATTTCGCAATGTGTTTATGTTTCGGAGCAAATTTGATTATTTCGTGACGTGCGTGTTTAAAAAATAACGGGATGAATGAAATCAATGTGCAGTCTGGATTTCAATTGGTTTTTTTTCGTTTCGAAATACGCCCGATAACTCTGTCGGGTAATTCCATTCGTTTTACACGACAATAAGGTGTTTATTGGGAGTCATATGAGTGATTTTTTTGAAGATTGCGAATGTACTGTTCGCAACAACAAGGCGAAATGTTTACTTTGAACGAACTAAAACTAAAACGTATGACGCAGAAGTGGACGAATATTTCCTAAATTATTGCTTCTTTAAAGGCGTTAAAATATTGACTTATGTTTATCACCAGCGAGTGACCACTCTGAGGATGATAATCTAATGACCTTTTGGCTGTCCGGGTAAACTCGATCTTTGCCCGCCTTCAATTCAAGATGTGAACTCCATCAAGTTACTCTTCTACTACGATTTGCGGTTTCTTATTAGAACCTAGGGACTCTGTTGTTAGTCTGTGCTTTCCGATTTGAATTTTCATTTAATAAGTCTTGACTTACTTCGGTCGAAATGGTTTTAGATGTCATTGTCTCCTCTGGGAGTATGATCGTCGTATCGAATAGGCTGCCGTTCGTGTTGCAGAGGAATAAAGATGGGACGTTGGAGAGGAAGGCGAGGTGAGTATTTTGGGGGTGTCGAGGTATTCACCACGATATATGTTTTGTAGGTGTAAGAATGTGTGGGTTGTATTGATCTATAGGAATTTCTGCGAATTTAAAAATTTTGACCTTCCAAATTTTGAGAATTTTGTGACAATATTCATTTTGTAGTGAGAAGTAACTTCTTCTGAGATTATTGTACTTTGGTCGTTTGGTCTATTTTCTGTCTTATGATGTTCAAGTACGCGAGCAATAAAATCTATTTCTTGATTAAATGGAGGCCACGCAGTCATTACAACGAGTTTGTTGCAATGAGCGTTGACCACTCGTTATGATCGCAAATAGACCGATTTCCTCTTATTGTTCCGCAGCGCCGGAGGATTGGTAACCGCTGTAGCGCCCGTTGTCATAAACGGGAACGGTTTGTGGGTGGGGTGGCCTGGAATTCATTTGGAGGATCCAAATGAGAAGATTCCTGAATCCAATCCGAATGATATTACCCCAACTGCCGGACTGAAATCAGATAAGGTACAGTTGAGATTGAACTGGATGCAAACTGTTGCCAAAACAAATGACGACTGACGACGGTTCAAGGACCATTTGTAGATCGGATTCGCTAAAAATAAATCTGCATTTGGATGCCACCGAACGCCGTTATCCGCATTGAATCGCCATACCAATTACAATGGCTTTTACAAGCCTGACTTTTCGCTCGAGCTTTGATTCGAATTCCAGGTGGTTCCTGTGAGAATTGATCCCACCATTTTCAATTGTTACTACAATGGGTGCTGCAACGCCACATTTTGGCCCTTGTTTCACTCTATGCCTGATCGAGCTCAATTTAGGGGGGACAATTGGTTGGCTTACACTCAGGCTAATAAAGAATTCGCTGAATGCACCCTTAGGGCCTTGAGATCTCTGGTGAAAGATAAGGAGTCGTCTCATGGCATTCCCCTCATATGGATCCATGATTATCATTTGATGTTAGCGGCGAATTGGATAAGACAGGTAATCATCCGATTGAGTCGACCAAAAACTGAATACATACAGTATTCCGTCTTCGACGTTGAAAATGACAACAAATTGAGATTTAGCTAAATTCATTCCAAATTGTAATACCCAACATTTTCGTCCAAATCCATTCCTATTCAATTTAGCGTATGAGCTGTGAAATTCCTGAATTTTAGGTAGCGGAAGAAGAGAAAATTGCTTGCAAACTGGGATTCTTCCTACACATCCCATTCCCACCATGGGACATATTCCGCCTTTTCCCATGGTCCGATGAAATATTGCAAGGGATGCTGGGGTGCGACATGGTCGGCTTCCACATAACCGATTATTGTCTGAATTTCGTCGACTGTTGTCAGAGGAATTTGGGTTGTCGCGTGGACAGGAAGAATCTCCTCGTCGAGCACGGAGGTCGCACCGTACGCATTCGCCCCTTGCCAATAGGCATACCTTTCGAAAGATTCGTTGAACTAGCGCATAAAGCGCCTAAGTTGTTGTCCACAACACAAAAAATTATCCTAGGAGTGGACAGATTAGATTACACTAAAGGCCTGGTGCACAGGCTAAAAGCTTTCGAATCCTTATTGGAGAAGCATCCCGAACACAAGGAAAAAGTGTCCCTTTTGCAAATAGCCGTTCCTTCTAGAACTGACGTTAAAGAGTATCAGGAGTTGAAGGAGGAAATGGACCAGCTTGTCGGGCGGATTAATGGGAAATTCACCACTCCAAATTGGTCCCCCATAAGGTAGCATTGACGTAAAGAACTGACTCAAAATACATATGCGAGGTGTAGAAGCAAAACCGGCATTATCCATAGGAAATCCATTGGAGATTGCCGGTTTTGCTCCTATACCCTTCAAATGTATTATAAGCTCAACACTTTTGGATCAGTAGTCGTATTCCATTTCTTTAGAATTCCGACTTCGCGTTCGCTTTCGCCTTCTAACGTGGTGGGGGGACAGTGCTTCGTGGAGTTCATTGGTCAAACCCAGTTCCCCCACTGCGTTGGAGAGCGAAAACGAACGCAAAATCAGAATTCTAATGAAACAGAATACGACCGCAGTTCTCCAGGAATAATGCCTCTACATTGATGATAATTTCAGATATATTTATGGCTGTGTAAGCCAAGACGAACTGGCTGCCTTCTACAGAGAAGCAGCCGTCGGTTTGGTCACCCCCCTCCGCGACGGAATGAATCTAGTCGCTAAAGAATTCGTTGCTTGTCAAATTCACACACCCCCTGGCGTCCTCATAGTTTCACCTTTCGCCGGAGCTGGAGAAACCATGCACGAGGCGCTCATCTGCAACCCTTATGAAATAGATAGCGCCGCCGAAGTCATTCACAGAGCCCTCACCATGCCAGAAGACGAACGTATACTGAGGATGAACTACTTGAGGAGAAGGGAAAAGCTCAATGATGTCGATTATTGGACCAAGTCTTTCCTTTCTGCAATGGGATCCCTTGTAACTCAAGAAGACCACGACGAGGTTGGTGCTATAACCATGCCTGCTGTTACTCTAGACGATTTCGATGAATATTTATCCAAGTACGTATTCACGGGTGTAAATAGCCCCCCTTATTTAAAGATTGTTCTTCGTAGTTTATACCAACACCTGCTCTTCTTCCTAAGCAGTTGGTTATACTCGAACAATCGTCATAGGTAAATGCTGAAAAACCAATAGCATGTTATGATCCCGCAATATTCTTTCTAGGTATATTGGGAACACACACAAGCTGGCTTTATTGTTGGACTATGATGGTACTCTAGCGCCAATTGCACCGCATCCTGATTTAGCAACTATCCCTCCAGAAACCAAGCATATCCTCCAAAGATTGTCCAATCTGTCTGATGTGTACATAGCGGTCATATCCGGGCGAAATGTCAATAATGTTAAGGATATGGTGAGTCGACTTTCATTTTTGTAAAACCTCTCCATCAATTTATTTTATCAATTTGCAACAAAGTGGTGACCTGCAAATTCCACCAATATGCATATTTGGCTACTTGTTTATAGCTTTTTGTCCAATCACACATATTTTGAATAAAAATAATCAGTGAATCGGACTTTAAGTGGTAGCTAATATTTTTTACTATTACTTAGTATTAATACAGATTTAAAGTACGAGTACTAGTAGTACCACCTAGCCTATCTAAATTCGTTACGAGTTACTTTACAAAAATAACGTTGTTATGCTAAACATAATATGAGACAGTGGGAGTCGTTCATAATAACGACTCAAACAACGTAAAAAATTTTAATGTACGAGTAGCAATGGTACGACCCACCTTACCAAAAATTTCATTGACTTCCAATTCTGATAAGAAAATCAAAGTATAGTTTACATACGCAAAATGAATGTAAATATTTTCTTAGCCTTGTCATCCATTGATAAGTTGTATTCTTTATAAAGTGAAAAACTCGATTAGCGCATACATACAGCATGCCCAATGAGTATACTCTTATGAAAACTTCCTTTTAAAAAGTATACAAATAAATTAGGTACTCGATAAAAATTCTATTCAACGGATTCAATTCTGATTCTCATAAAAGATTACATTTGCACGAGTAAAGATCCAAGTTAGAAAAGGTGAAGGATTAGGGACGAAAGCGGTCGGTCACTCACCCCAAGCTGCAATTTCATATTTAGTCCTATTATTATGGGAACACCCAGTTTTTTGTACTTCATGACAAGGACACAATGCAGAAAAGAAAATAATAGAACAGACAATAGCCTTATTTCGCTACCCCTTGTTAGGTAGTCCGCGTGCCATGCACGCTTTTAACCCTCCTTCTCATACTTCTCCTCCTCCTTAGGTTGAAAGTACAATATATTTTTCATATACAATATTGTCCTTAGGTAGGACAAACAAGCTTCATGTTTCCTTTGCCTTGTTAGTATCGTCATGAATATACGATATGTTGATGAAAAATTATATTTTGTATACAGGGTGTCCCAGAATATGTGGGCAATCTCTCAGATTGAGATAGATTATTGAAAAAGAGAAAACAAGTTCCTATGCATTTTTTTCCTACTGTCCCCTGCAACTGAGATACAGACCCCTGAAGGACGCCACTGAAAATCGTGTTTTTATGAATAACTTCTAAAATAGTCTAGAGAATTTAATAATTTTTCAATATGATGGACACTAGATAAGCTTCCTTAAAATGAACATACTGAAACATATTTGGCTTATTTAGTTTATCAAGGAAGGCCTGGCTTCAACACAAAAATGTCAATTTTTTGTACACCCTGTAGAATAGTGGAATAAAAAAAAATATTTTTAGATAGCTTGAGTCTTGAAGTTAAAGAAGGTACTCTTATTCGATATCGATAAAATTGATGGTTCTCAAGAAAAAGTTAATTTTGTACAATGTGAGTTTTAATAATTAATTTTATTTGTAGGTTTTAACCTATGCCAATCAAATTGACACTAAAAAAAATCTACTAGAAAAGTTAATTTTGATTGTCAAGAAATAACTAACAATATTGCAGCATTGTAGAGAGTCCAAAGATTTTTCATTCGTAGAGCTAGTATTAGGACCCCATGTTGATCTCACATACGACATTAAATCATAACAATCATATTCTACAAAATCAACTTTTTCTTGAGAACGATCGATTTTATCGATATCGACTAAGAGTACCTTTTTTACTTCAAGGTTCAAGCTACCTAAAAATATTTTTAAATGCCACTATTCTACAGGGCGTACAAAAAATTGACATTTTTGTGCTGAAGCCAGTCCTTCCCTGATATACCAAATAAGCCAAATATGTTTCAATAGGTTCATTTTAAGGAAGCTTATCTAGTGTCCATCATATTAAAAAATTATTAAATTCTATCTATTATTTTGAAAGTTATTCAAAAAAACACGATTTTCAGTGGCGTACTTCAGGGGTAGGAAGGAGGTAGGAAGGAGCTATAGGAAAAAAAAATTATAGGAACTTGTTTTCTCTTTTTCAGTGACCTATCTAAATCTGAGAGATTGCCCACCTATTCTGGGACACCCTGTATAACTAAGAATGATCGTATTCTTGAAAATGATAAATTACTTGAAAAAATTGCAAGGAGAATATTCCACAACAAATATTCACAGGTGGGCATCGAGGGGATCACTTACGCCGGTAACCACGGTCTGGAAATCTTACACCCCGATGGCACCAAATTCGTGCATCCCATGCCCACCCAATACCAAGGTAAAGTGGGCGAGCTGCTGAAGAAACTTCAAGAGCAGGTCTGCAAGGACGGCGCGTGGGTGGAGAATAAAGGCGCATTGCTGACGTTCCATTTCCGCGAAACTCCAATCCATCTTCGCACTGCACTAGCCGAACAAGCGAAGAAATTAATTGAAGGTGCCGGGTTCCGTGCGGGGAAGGCGCATTGTGCCATCGAGGCTAAACCGCCTGTACAATGGAATAAAGGTCGCGCTTCCATTTACATACTGAGAACGGCATTTGGTGTTGATTGGAGTGAACGCATTAGGATCATTTACGTGGGGGATGATGCCACTGATGAGGATGCTATGCAGGTACATCGATCTCTAAATCCTATGCATTCAATACATTTTTCATGAAGTTGACTACGGAGCCAATTGAAAATAGTCGATTATTTCTGCATTCCTCTATAATTTCTGTGGATAAAATTTAAAAAAAAATATTGAGCGATTAAAAATTATAAATTGAAAATGAATGTGATATGCTCATATTAAAACTACTCATTTCTAGTAGATATGTATATGAGTCTCGTGAAATTGGACGATAACTATCCATCAATTTTATGTAGGCTTTGAAAGGTATGGCTGCTACATTCAGGGTGACTTCATCCCAAATAACGAAGACTTGGGCTGAACGCCGTTTGCCTTCGACGGATTCAGTACTGACAATGCTAAGATGGGTTGAAAGGCATATTGGTAGAAGAAAGCCCAACATGGAATCAACATTCAGAAGGAATTCCAGGTCGAAGCAAGGAGGCGTCCAAATGGAAATGTCATACCATAACACTGAGCAGTGAACTAATTGTAGTATGTTCATGTGTATGTATTTTAAGTATGTGTGATCACTAATAGGTACATTTAAGTTGGAAGCAAATTGTTGGTTTTATTTATACTTAAGTACCTACCACTAATCCTTCGCACTTCCGAGTTGATATTGGTTCGTCAAATCTGGCAAAATTAGAGGAACAGATAGAAGATTCGAAGTATGCCAGACGACATCGGATAGTTGTTCATAACATTTCCATTACAAACAATTTCTTTAGCCAATACATACATATGTAATAAGTTTTCAATCCAAAAATAAGACAAATGTTATTAGCCATTTAAATTACAATACTGTTGAATCGTAGACTGTTACCTCAACTATGTTTATTGCTGAACCGCAATAGTCGGGATGACAGATGACCAAGAACCTGGGCACACGATGTGGGAAATGTGGATCAATTACGTGACAAGAACTTTCCGAGTATTTTGTGACCCCTCATTTATCACGATACTGTAATAACATCAGAGGTCTCAAACACGATGATCTAATGCCCTCTAAATTTTCATTAATTTCCCTAATAGTATAGGTACCTTCCCTGTTCACTACTCTTTGCAAAATAGTAGCCATACTGATGCAAATCTCCAATATGTCAAGTCATATCTGACAACGTCATTATAATGTTAAAATCATCTTGTTAAGGCAATTTCGTCCTTTTTGCTGGGAAGGTGAGTTCTTAACTGTCGCTCATCAGGCATCAGCTACATTAATATATCGATATGCTTCGTCCAACTCTAACGGGCGATTTGTTACAGGGCAGTGAAAACCAAAATGGCTAAAAGTGTGCAAAACTATCACAACGCATCGCATTACGACATGAACAAGAGAATTCCGAAAAAAAATTCCTGCGTTATTCGGGAAGATCAATTGAATTTGAAGTCGAAAGAACTTTTGGAAAACAAAACTCCTGTATACGTCCATCAATATAACAAAAGTTGCCCGAAACATTATCATCTCCATTACCACGGTTTTCCCAATGGAGCAGTGGAACGCCCGTTACACTCTTTGCACAAGTTCGACAGTACCAAAACATCCCGTCTTAAATTTATACCGGACTGCCCTTCGATCGCGGAGGCTGGCGAGGAAGGGTCTCCTATGAGCAAAGCTTTTCTAAATGAAATCGAAGAGAAATTCTGGGCTCATTGGAAACCTAAGCGGAATAATTCTCTCCCTAATAAGAAAATGCACCAGTCGAAATCGTTGAGAAACGTTAATTCCGATTTCGCTGGCAAGAAGACAGAAAACAACACACCCAATCGCACACAATATCTAGAGAGTAACGAGAGTCCCAAGCCTATGATTTATCATTCAATGGACATTGAACATGAACATTCAATGGGTCATATGCAGGAAAACGCGGATAAGCATGTAATAGATCATATACACAAGCATGGAATAGATCATACACATAGACATGCAATCGATCATGCAATTGACAATAAACAAAAGACTCTAAACGATGACAAACGTGAGCATTCAATTTCTGATAAAAGTGAGCGAGCAATCGACGGTAAACACAATGAGCTTTCGATCGGTAATGAATGCGCGCATTCGTTCGATAATAAACATGAGCTTGAAATCGGTAATGTAAACTACAAACATTCAATTTGTCATAAGCATGATCACTTAATCGTTAATCAACATAATTCAGTCGGTAATAAATACGATTATTCGGACGGAAATATACATGATCTTTCAGTCGGCAATAAACATGATTCTTCGGTCGGTAATAAACATGAACAATCAGTCGTTAATAAAAATGATCCTACAGTCGGCAATAAACATTCAAACGATAATAAACATGACCCATACACAAATAAATACGAGCATTCAGTCAATAACAACCTTGAACATTCATCCGGTAATAAACATGACAATTCACAAGAAAACAAACAAGAGGACTTCGTCGATATTAAACACGATCACCAAAAATATAAGCATGTCGTGAATGATATGCATAATTTGCATTATATCGACGATACAGAAAGTGACTTGGGCTTGACCAGTGAACTCTACAACAAAGCGGAAATAATTTTGTCATACGCTCTCGATCCAGTGACAGCTCAAGATATTGGAGTGATGGAATCGCTGTCGGAGATTTTGACTTCAAGTGTCGGCGAAATTAGAAAGGAAAGCCCTCAAACCCATGTTGGCGTCACCGGTTCATGCGATTCAGTGATGACGGATGTGAAATCTGTACATGAAATCAAACATACGGACTCACTCATCCTCAATAAGAAACAACAAGAACTAGATAAAGCCCACTATCAGCAGCCAAAATGCATTAAGCTGCAGAAGAAGACTTGTTACGAGAAAACACCCCATTACGTGAAAGGAGGAAGCTATCCTTTGAAGTCTTGTTTAAAAACGAACGATTCTCAGACGAGAGCCATGTACCGTCACGGCAAGCCAGGCAGCCCTTTTATCTTATCAACTCCGGCGCAGGTCAGAGGCGGCGGGAGGAAAAAGAAGAAAAAATTGTTGAATTATTAAATTTCAATGTTTTAACTTCCGATGGAATCGTGCAAAAACAAAATTATAAAAGGGGAATTGTATCCAAATTTTATTGCTGCGCACTTCTGACACCCTCGCTTAGAGTGGAGTAGCGTTTCCCGTGGGACTTGCCAGGTGCAGAGTGTTAATCAAACTAATAAAGGCATATCAAGTAGAATTTTCATTAATATTCATGAGATCGCGTTGATAATTTCCATAGAGGATCTAATCTGAAGGAGTAATAATATGCTTTTACTAGTCGTGGTTTATCGGGTATTCATTCCGAACCCATCATTTCCAATCGTAATATTCCTATATCTCTCTTTAACTGTAATATTTGTACTTTATATACAGGGTTAATATACAGGGTTCGAATATTTATTATGATTTAGTTTGTTGTAAAGAATTCATGACGAAATATTGAATTTTGTCAGTGAGTCAACGCAATGTGATGTTTTACCCCAGTGCAATTTTTTTCACGGACTAGGTACTGTTTAATAATTTCTTCCTCGATGAAATGCAAATGCTCATCTAATGATAAATTATTACGGCTTAAATTTAATGTACCTATTCCTGAATAATCCTATATAATAGACTTAATAATAAGTATAATCTGTGAGTTTAACGCAACGCACATAAGAATGAGTGCTCAATAAAAACACAATCAACCACATACTTAAACTCTTGATTAACGTATTTATATCAATAAATATTGATATCAATACTTCACTTGATTCACAATTTATCACTGGCTGAATAGAGTTTATCCTACTATTAAATTATAAAGCGTTCCAAAGCTGTAATAAGGTGATAAAAATTCTTCCCGCTTAAAATATCCTCTGAGAATAAAAGTTTATTTCCTACAAATGGCAAAAACAGAATGTTTGGCAAGTATAGCCATCATCCAGGATTGAATCGGTGATAGCGAGTAAGTTGCTCGATTAGGAAATGGAAAACTTGGTAACAACCAGTGATAAGAAAACATATTGTTTGTATGCTGGCGCATCTCATATCTCTTTAGATTTCATTTCAGATTCTGGGAGCTCGCCGGAGTTTTAATGTTGATCTGAATCTATTTGATTACTTATTTATCTGATCTGTGGAGACCGTCCTCCGTACATTTCATTTATTTGATTGATGTTCTACAAATTCCTAGATTGTTAACGGCTAATGCAATTCCCCCCCGAAGAGGAATTTGTGCTGTTCAACTTGGGGTTGTCGCATTCAATTTAAAACGGAGTAATTGTAATTAACATTATAACCAATTGGGTTTTATTGGCACAAGTAGTCCAATTAACGCAGTTATACATATATGTTCATCCGATCTAGGGCCCTACAACACAAGCCGACCACATTTTCAATGTAAAGAAAGTTGCTTGGATAGAAAGATTAATAACAGGAATGAAATTACTCTTTGTAGGTATATTGAAAAATTTCCATTGCTTTGTGGAAACGTTTTAATGAAATGTTTCATCTCTTACATTACATTACAAAATGTGTAAATAGCAAAGATGTAGGTGGAAAAGATGCGTATCTTCTAAAAATATGTTTGTTTATACAGGGTGTCCAATAAAACAGTCACAGGTCAAACTTACAATATTTTAAATGGAATGACATCTTTTTTTATTAAATTTTCGTATTTTTTATTGCAAAATAATGTGACTTCCATTACATAAATGGGCAATTTCCATCAACGGTTGAGAAGATATTGAGGATATCCTATCGAAATCGTCTCCCTTTCATCGATCTATTTTGTTTGTTTTTCATCTTGAATCTGTCCAAAATTAAATTCTGATCACTTTTTATGTAGAACTCCGTATACCTAAAGATAACCGCTAACAAGTTTTGAAAATACAACGATACCTTTCCTCAAAAAGTGTGTTGGATCTTGGTAAGTGACATGTAAATATCAAGAAATCAACAGGCCCATTGGTTGTGGATGAAATTTGGCAACTAGAACCGGAACCAAAAATGTACATTTATTTACGTAGCGATTTTTCTACAATATATTAGTTATGGTCGAGCTGGAGCCGATGTAAATATAAATTGTAAAGATTTTAAAATCGTTCGTTTCTCTCCTATGTCTAGAATATATGCATTAGATTCATTTCGTACACCTTGGAAGGTGGGTAAGGTGAGCTCTAAGGTGGCGAGTCTGCTAGAGCTCAGGCTTAAGACTCCAATATTAGGGCGGATATGTGTTGGAATATCGAAAGTAATTATGTTCGTCATCCCCGCTATTGATATCAACTGGTCCTACAGACAATTTCTATGACACCTGTGCAGGGCGCACGGCGCAATGGATATTACAGTGCGCGCGCCTGTGCGGGGCGTGTGGGTCGACCAAAGAGGGTCGATCATCAGTATTCGCGTGATGTTCGGACAGAACTATTTTATCGGGACGTTCGTCTACTCGCCTGCTTGCTTAGTCCTTTCATTCTTAAGGAACGCCAGGTGCGCGCTACAGGTACTCGCGTGAAATGTGCACATCACAAATAATCTCAGGAGACATCGAATGCCCACTTCCTCGTTAGTCCCTGTTGATCTATGGATGTTTGAAAACAACCCCCGACCGCATTCGCGCAATCTCTAAAAAAATGTTCCGGGTGAATGTGAGAGAAGCCGGGGATGTTTCTTCTGACTGGGTAATCTAGATGAGCTCCCCCGGACGTGATGTGTAAATGCATTTGTGTGCCGCAGGGGGTAGGATGTCATTAATTCTACTAGAGCGACTTATTGCTCCTGGCGACGGAGCATCCCCATTTCATCAGCTCGGGCCTCGAACAATTTCAAGCTGTGCCTGTGCGACAGAGGGGTCGCCTACGAAAATGGAATTTAACAGGACGGCCAGATCGAAGCTTTCACCCCCCAACTGACTGCGAATGGTCTGACATATTCCGACGCCTGAGTCGGATTACCGTAGGTTTCTTGACGGCAACTGACGTCCTGCTGGGAACGCAACAAGTCACACGTTCTCGGGCTTCCGTTCACATCCCGAATGCACTGACCACAAGATGGATTACGCCAGCCTAATCTGCTGCTGCATCAGTTTCCTGCTTTATTACAATACCCTCAGAGCGGGATTCGTTTATGATGACCGGTGAGGGTTCTCCCCCTATCCTGCTACACGCAGCGCTATTTCTCTTAGTTGCGTTTTCGTAGAGGGTTAAAAAAATTAATTATTTTTTTTTATTGCAGACGAGCAATTCTAACAAATCCGGATCTCCTCCCAACTACCCCTTGGACTCGCCTATTAGACAACGATTTTTGGGGTACACCGCTAGCAGACGCCGGATCCCATGGATCATATCGCCCGTTATGCGTGCTAACTTTCAAACTGAACTACCTCTTAGGAGGATTCCAGCCTTGGGGATATCACTTGGTCAACATACTCCTCCACTGTCTAGCAACGACCCTTCTGGTGCGAGTCGCCCGCATCATACTCCCCAAAACCCAGTCAGCCATCGGCCCAACAATAACGGGACTCATATTCGCGACGCACCCAATACACACGGAAGCAGTGGCAGGAGTCGTCGGAAGGGCGGACCTAGCAGCTTGCAATTTCTATCTGCTCTCCTTCCTTTCGTACATAGCCCACGTTAAGTGCAGAGACTCGATTTGCTGCCTGAAGCATCCCTGCGGATGGGCACTGGAGAACAACTTTTACGTGAAGGGCGACGAGAAGCAGAAGACGCCGAAGACAGGCTTGCTCCAAAAGCTCGTCGCTAGTGTAGGGAGTCACATTGCAACCGCCGAGGGTGCGAGCAATCCAACAACTGTAGACCCCTCAACTTGCACTTCCAAGAAATACATAGTCGAAGAATTGGGCATCCTCTGCTGCTGGAGGAAACACTTGAAGCACTGGGGAAGCTTGCTGACATGCATCGGCCTATCCGTCGCGGCTATGCTCAGCAAAGAGACGGGCATCACAGTATTAGGGGTCTGTGTCCTCTTCGACTTGATCCACGTTCCATTTTTTAATAAGGTAAGTCCCTTTGGTCCGTTAGCTATGCGCAAATCTCCCAGTGAATCATTGATTCATCGAATAATGTCCTTAGGCATTCAACAGTAATTAGATTAGCAATTACTACCAAATATTTTATTGAGTAATAATGAGTTGTAGCTAAGTACCAACTTTTATTGAGTAATAATGAAGTGTAGCTAAGTACCATCTTTCATTGAAGGTACCTACAATTTATCCTAAATTTTTTATTCACCAATTAAAAGTCGCTAACTCTAGCATTGCCAGTGTCCATCTGCGCATCAGTAATAATTAAAACGCAACAGTCCGATACCACTCCGCAGCTAATCCACTAGATTACTTATTGAGGAATTAAGGGATTTAGTGCGCCAAGTCCGAATTCCTGACCAAACTCTTGAGTGGCATCATACAGTATTCACTCTGCGATGCCAGCGCAATCTTTCATTTCAGCCTCCATACGAGACCAATTAATCTCACACTTGCAGTTGTTATTGCCCCATACGCCTCTGAAGCCGTACAATAGCGCAACGAGGCATCGGCACATTGGCTAGGAACGGAAGCGTTGGAACGCGACCGGAACACGCCGGTCGCTACCCCTAGCTCATTACGAATGATCGCGGTATGGTGCGGAAGCGCCTTCAATTCTCCCAATTACGTTGATTCCCTTCAGTCATCCCACGAACCCGAACGATCCCTGAACTCGAGAGGGACGCTCGATCTTGTTCCTGGTAGAGCAGGACCGCCTCGTCCATCGAAATTTCTCGAGGACCGACTTTCATTATTCCATTGTCGAATGTGCAATGGCAGTGGTTCGTTCCTTTTCCCTCGAAGCCTGGCGCTCCAATTTGATTACGAACCATGGCCTATTAAATTAACTACTCATCAATTCCGCCAAATGCAAAGATTGGGTGGCCACCCCTTGAATTGGATACTTTGTTTGAATGAAAAAAACAGCAATGCGTTCGATCATGCAGAAATTGGGTTTCAATTTAGTTATAAATTGAACGAGCACCTGTGTACTAAATCTGTTTCTATCCTAGTAACTAGGATCAAAGAATATTCACTAGTGAATATTCTTTGCTAGGATACATATACCATCTATTGAGGATCTTAGATGTCAACCCTTGCATGATACTCTTTACTCGTCAAAAATTTTTAAGGATCGCTGCTCTTTGTATCAAACAACATACTCTGAATAATTGTTAGGTCCCGTCTAGGAATATTAACTTTAATCAGCCGCTCGGAATATTTATATCCGGAAAATAACCAATAAATTCATCGCTTGGGGAATCTAACACCGAAATATTCGGCACTAGAGAAATTTGTCACCGGAATATTTGTCTCTATGGAAATACATTACCCCTTCATTACCTTTGATGTGAAAAATTGTATTAATAACCAGAGCGCACAAATAAAAAAAGATATAACAGAATTACTAATGGAAAAACGAAGCTTAAATAATAAACGCAATAGGTTCATTTTAAGGAAGCTTATCTAGTGTCCATCATATTTTAGAAGTTATTAAGAGGGCTCGATACTTCTTGTAAAATGGATTCCCGTTTTGTGGTCATATAGTTGATATTTTCAAAAAAAGTTTCGTATAAAACTTTCTTATTATTATTGTCGCTATTCACGCAGGACCATGGTTTTTTTCAACAATTTTTCTAACCTAGTTTTTTGTTTTTATTTTTGAAATGGACGAAGTTTGTAAAAAACCTGGTCGTCCATCGATAGCAATTAATATTAGGAAACTGTTTCTGTCAAAAAAATTGAAAAATTCAAAAACTGTAGGCGTGATTTGGAATTCCTTTTTCGATTTATTTTGCTATGGGCAAGTGCTGCCTATCGCAGAATATCGCTGAAGTACGTACTCCCTGGCCACGTGAGGTACAGCTGCACTAATTAAATCCGCCTAGTCACTTGCTGCCCCCTCTAAAACGGCCTTCTAGCTTCTTGTCTGCGCCGGCAGTACAACGTCGATGCTAAATTTCATGCGAAGAATCCAGGCCTCTTAAAACACGATTTTCAGTGGCGCCCTTCGGGGGCCTATATCTCGGTTGGAGGGGGCCGTAGGAAAAAAATTCATAGGAACTTGTTTTCTCTTTTTCAATGAGCCATCTGAATCTGAGAGATTGCCCACATATTCTGGGACACCCTGTATACTGTGGTCTTGAATTGAAATTGAATTGAAAGCCAACTGAAAGGTATAATTTAGGAAAATGACATGTACAAGGGGCACGCGAATAAAAACATGCTATTTTTTGTGTTCTCAATGGAAAATTGAGAAAATGTGGAATGACAACAATATTTGCTAGTGAATAAAGTGGCACATTGGGCCAAAGCGTGAGAAAATGAACTGCTATGGTCTTTAATGCACCCTCTTTAGCTAATTCAGAAATAGCATTCTTTATGAATGCAAATGAATTAATCGGAGTTGAGATCCCAATTCAAGTGTTGTGGAGTCCAACGGGTTTGAGCCTAAGCTAATCAGAAATTGAGGTGGTTAGTTTCGAAGTCGGATACTAGATGCGGACCCCACATTTGATGTTTCATTTTCGTATATGGTAAGATTTTTCTTCTCGTTAATTATTCAATGTCCCAGAGTCACATCGTGCACGCGAACATACCCTACAGGGGCATTGGAAGTAGTGCTGAGCCTTTCGCCCTTTGGTATTTATGTCGAGTAGATTTCACTCACGACGATTCTGAGACTACGGAGAGTTGGGCTACTCAACAACAGATATTAGATTAGAAACATCGACACCCTCCTTGAAAGTGCTGTACGTGGGGTAACTCTTCTAGAGGCTGTGGTGAACTACATTACCCAGAAATTTTTATTCAACAAACATTTCGCGATGATAGTGGAACCAGAAAGATCTACTCAGATAGTTCAAGAACTACAGGGGGTATTATAGAGCCAGTGTCTACTGTGGTAATACTGAGTATCCCACTTGGACGATTAGCAACTGTTTTCCAAGCGGAGATAGTCGGAACAATGTGGGGTGCTATAGCAGCCTGAAGAGAGGACATGAGGGTAAAAAGATACGATATCTAGGGACAGCAGGCGCAGTTTTTAGCTTTAGATAGCAGTAGGACCACATGGAGTGTGATCCTTGGAGTGGTAGGCAATTTTACTCCTGGAAATGCCTCTCCTGCCAATTTAACTCCCGGAAACTTGACACCCAGAAGTTGGACCTGGAAATTTTACTTGTGGAATTTTCACAACCAAGAATTTAATTCGCTGGAAATTTGATGGATGGGAATATCAACGGTGAACTTTGGAAGATATCTTCTTCTTAATAGTTTTGAAAGAAAATTAAAGACTTCATCTTCGAAAATGTGGCTTTCGTCCTCGACTATCGATGTCGCTGGCATTCCGGTTAAGCTGAGTGCACACCTGGCAAACCAAAGCAAACGAAACGCCAACAAATGGGGGTATTTGACGTTAGATCGACACTCGTCAAAATCCCCTGTTTGTTGGCGTTGGTTTCCCAGGTGTGTACCCAGCTTTAAACAGTATGTTCATAATATTGGGGTTGTCATGGTTATAGCGACGATTTCTGACGTGTATCGCAGTAAGTGCAGTGTACCACTCTCGTGATTACGTCGGTTCCCGGAAGTTAGTAGCATAGTCACCTGTTGTGTGACGTGGACGCATCTCGTGACACTTGCCCTCCTGCTGTTAGTAATACCCGGAGTGGCCTAGGTGATATCAGACTCCTTCGCAGCATCAGTAATAATTAAAACGCGATAGTTCTGATACCACTTCGCAACTACTCCACTTGATTACTTATCGAGTATTTAAGAGATTTGGAGCGCTAAGCCCGAATTCCTGATAAAACTCCGAGTGCCATCGTGCAGTGCAGAGTGAATACTCTGAGGTGTTAGCGTAATCTTTTATTCCAACCTTCACAGGAGACCAATTAGTTCCTAGAATGAAGTTGTTATTGTTCTTTCCGCATCTGAAGCATTCTAACAGCTGTACAATCACGCAAGGCCGAGGCATCGGCACATTGGCAAGGAACGGAAGCGATGGAAGGCGACCGGAACACGCCGGTCGCTACCCCTAGCTCATTACGAATGATCGCGGAATGGTGCGGAAGCGCCTTCAATTCCCCCAATTACGTTGATTCCCTTCAGTCATCCTACGAACCCGAGCGATCCCTGAACTCGAGAGGGACGCTCAATCTTATTCCTGCTCGAAGGACCACCACATCTAAATTTCTTGAGGAGCGGATTCCATTATTCCTTTGTCGAATATACAATAGCAGTGGCTTGTTCCAATCCGTTCCAAGTCTGGCGCTTTAATTTGATCACGAACCATGGTCTATTAAATTAAAATACTCATCAATTCCGCCGTATGCAAAGTTTGCGTAATCGCCCTTCTAAATTGGAAAGCCAGTTTGTATGAAAGAAATGCTGCACTGCATTCAATTATAGAGAAACAGTGGTTTAATTCATTATTAAATTTGAAGAGCATTTATAGTCTTTTTCCTTCCCTGGAATAACCTAAAACCGCTGTAGAGAACTTTAGATATCAACATCCGCTTGATGCAACCAAAACCCAATACCTCGTAATCTTATTTCTCAAAACATATTGCGAGATTTGGACGATATCCTTACAAAGTTATACCTAATTATACGTAGGTAACTATAGGTATACCTACGCCTACGTAGGGAGGAACGTGTCACATAACAAAACACGGTTTGTAGCTAACCATACCGGAAACAGAATTACACGTTAAAATTGCATTTCAACTGCGTTGAATTTGACACGTCTCGTCCCAATGAATGCGTAACGTAAATAAATCAATAGTGCGGACCTCAACGCTAGGACAATGATGCGAATATGATTGGTCTATAACGCGTGTCCTAAATGTTTTAATTACGGCATGACTTATGGAAACGCGTGATTCATTGCTTGTGCAAAAGTTGAATATTGATATAATCAACAACTGTAAATGCGAAAGATTCTTTCAAATATTATTGATTAGGGCAAGGAAATCAATTCAACACGTCATACCCTTACATAAGGTTCATATCATAATCATCCTGAAAATTTCAACTCGATATTTCAAAAATTATAATCTTATTCGTAAATAAATTTAATTTGTTTGAAAAGTGATAATCAAAGATGGTCCACCGTGAAAATAAAGGTTAGAACTACTCTTTCTATCTGGTTATGACCCACAGGTTCCTTAGCTTCATTCCCCACGAATAATCAGAATTAATCCTGTCACTCTGAATTGCCGTTCGGTTATCAGATGTGACAAACTTTAAAGGAATGGGCAGATAAGAAACCTATTTCTTCCGAAATTTAAAGCCATAATAAAGTCGCGTTCCAGGGCAAACGAATGCCAAATCTTGGTAAACGCACGTTGATCTCGCGGCGCCAATAAGCTCTTGGGTCGATTAGCACAAAGTTTCTATATGGTTACAGTAACCGTTACGTTACGCGATACGGCGCGCGTAGTGAGTACGCGGCTTTAAGCCGCGTACTCACATAACTTCGTCGCCCGGTTCAATGTGAGACAAAGAAAAATACGATCTGAACTTCTAAACATTCCGATTCATATTGCATGGTAGGTGCACGAAAAAGTACATACATTATAATACGAAGATCGAATATGGCGTCAAAGTTACAAGACAGCCCCCAATGTGTGTTGAACAAACACAATGAAATGTGTAAGTAAATAGAAAGATTTTTTTTCATGGTTCATCTATAGCGGATACGAATCAATCAGGATGTATATCCAAAGTGACAAATGTAACTTCTCCTTAACCTCATCGCTCATCTTCTGGCACTGGGGCGCAATAGGGGTGATACGTATTCAGTTTCGCAGTGCTTTCCGTTATTTGTCTGTCTTTGACGCAACGTCAAAGGATGTCATGCATAATGAACACTGAAGACTATACTTAACCTCTGTTTGATCATTCTAATCAAGGACCATATAGTATGGTTTGATGTGTCAGCATTTTTTTGCGAAATAATCCGGATAACAATAACACAGATTTTTTTAAATTTAATTCATTCGATTGGTGACGAGTAATGGAAACTGACTAAAACTATTCTATACATTTTCTTCCATTTTTAACAATAATTTCCAGTTCGAAGTACTATGTTTTAAACATGTCACCTATGTACTTTCCTTGGTATTATCGATACCATTTATAATTCCAAATCATTTTCAAATTTAGTTAGTGACTGTGGATGTCCAGGTTTACTATTTTTCTGTTGAAACATTCAGATGAGATAATAATATCTGGTTATACGCTGCTTGTTTATTTTTGTTGAAAGTATAAACATTGTTTTAGGTAATAAAATTATGTGTTTATTTTATTTCGTTTCATTTTAATTTAACTTTATAATTCACGAGCCGATCCTACGGACAATGTTTACAATTTTAGTTTCACAACAAAAATAGATTGTTTTTTGATTAATCGTACTCTTATACACCCAATTGTACTCCACCTTTCTAGACAAATCGCCTGGCTTATCTTAAATTTTTGCTACAATAGACAGATGTTAGATGTCACACTGAAATATTTTCGTCTTGTCGTCCGTCGCAACCGTTTATTAGTGACGTTAACTACGGTAAATGTAACAATAATGGACACTGACCCAGTAATGGACACTTTGGTTAAAAGGTGTTTTTAACTTTCCTTTTGGCCATAAATTGATCAATGTTCTATTGTCCAGTAGGTCAAGGTTCACCCATAGGTAAACAGTCATCGTTATGTTGAAATTTATGTCAATAATTACTGTTTGGTAACTCACCACCAAGAACTGAATATTTAAATTAGAATATGAAGTTTAGGTCAACTATATCTTTAGTCTTGCAATTTAGTTCTGAGGAATAAGTGCTATAGGACAGCTGGAAGTAAAGAGTATTTTATTTATTTTCCCTGGTTCACAATATTATTTTAAATGTGAAAATAATGGATGCCACGATGCCATTGCTGAATGTAAAGAATTGACTAGTGAACACTCTCTCTATACCTATTAAAAGAAAAAAAAAATTAAAACGTGTAACACCCGGAATGGGTTTTTTGGAATTATTAGTTGAATTAAAAATTCATCCAATTACAACACGTTTGGGTCGTATGTACATATATCTATACAATTATGAATTTTTTCCAACTAAAAATTTCAATTACCCTATACAGAATGATCGTAAACCATCATAACTAAGTTAAAATTCTCTCTCATTTTCAAGTTAGCACCTCTAATTGAATGCTCGATCTTTAATAACCTTAGCTGTCAAATACAACCCATTTTCATTAATTTTCCATAACTTCCCATAAGTGTGCAAATGTTGCATAATTATTTGGTGATTTTCAAGCAAAAAGAAACATACGTGTATTGGGCATAAATTACTGCCGATTGTGACTCTTTTAACCTAACCGAACTTTTTTTTGTTATGACAGTTAGGGTTGTTAGACTGGACCATTTAATTAGAGGCGCCAACTTTAAATTGAGCAAGAGATTCAACTAATGATAATGGTTTATTTCACTCTGTATTTTGGAGAGCATTGGGTGGAGAAATTCACCCCTAGCTACCTTGGTAACCAGGGCAGAACGCTCCCTCCAGTCCACCGGGAAAACAATTCCATATTTGTTTCTATGTGTAAGGATCCCAAATAATACATCCTCCATCCCAAATAAGTCAGTTTAGTTAAAACAAATTCTATACTTACTGGAATACATATACCGAAAAAAAATAACCCCAAACAAACAACTTTTTCCTCTACCATTCTTCTCTAACCAAGTCAAAAAAGTCGTAAAAATGGACTGAAGATACCTACCCTAGAAAATTGTCTGTGACGAAAATTCTCTGTTGTCATCAAAACCAAGGAATATATCAAAAGTTTTTAGTGTTCGCGAGTTTTGTATGTGGATACACACTATATGGGACACTTATCCTGAGTAAGAGATAGTATATCAATTAATACCGATAATTCAGGAAAAATGCATAAATGATTTTTATGTACACTGTCAATTGCATGAAATAGAAATTCAGGACTAAAATACTATAGTCATTGAAACTAAATTCGTTGTATCTCTTCTGTTAGTGTTAGTGTAATATTATTATGTAATATAATATTATTTCTCATTAAAAAATCACTCCTAATGATAATTCTTTTTTAATGTAATTGAGTGTACTTTTGATTTTTTTTCTTTTCTCAAGGATTTATTTTAATTCATTTTTTTTAATGCCTGCTCCTTTTTCTGTACAAGTTTTATCCATTCTTGTGATGGGGGCATAGAACTAAAATGAATGATTTGCGAGTAAGGTGGCCCAAATTTTTTAATTCATGTTCAAATTTGTTTGCAATATATCCAGCGATACCATACGGATTTTAAATTACGAATAGTTGTTGCTTATAGCTCAAGCTCCTGCTCTTGTTAGAATTTGACATATCCTGATTATTGGCAGTGCAACCACGACTCTCGATAAAATGTCGTTACATTCATCTCAGAATGTAACGACAAGACTTCCTTGAATATTGTATTTTGGGAGAATATTTTGGAAATGGAATCCCCTCTTTGCAGAGCTATTGGCGGAAATAGTAGATCGTTAGATAAAGTAACATGGTTTTCTGGCGAGGTGAAAATAGATTGAGTCACGAGCGTAGCGAGTGAATTAAATTTTCACGAGCTATTACGCGTTGAACATGCTATTTTTTGTGTAGTCAATGGAAATAGAGAAATTGTTGGAAGAAAACAGAATTGTCTCATAATTTATGAAGAGAATGTTTTGATTACCTATTATAATTATTCCACATTTTTACCGGCTTCCGACGGATCAAATGGTTTTTATACTCTTCAAAACGAAATTTTTAAAGAGTATTATGTATTCGTCATTAAATATGTAATACTCATTCAAAATCATCACAGATCAAACATTTTTGCTTATTCATGCGTTTGGTGATTTACTGATTCCTAAAATGCGTGTTCGCCCGTCTGTCTGTCTGTGGAAATCGTCCTCAGCAGGACAGCGACTATATTTTTTGAGATATCAACTTGGTGCATTTTGGAAAAAAGTGATATCAATTTGGCATGTCGCTATTTTTGAAAATTTTGGAAAAATGGGCTAGGGCGCAGTCATCCATACAATTCGCTGCTACCAAGCGTATTGGCTTCTGTGTCTCAGAAAAACGTGTTAGTTATGGTGCAGTTTTTTATTTTTGAAGATATACAGCACAAATTATGTATTTTCAAATATTCAGTCAGGAATAAAACAGAATGTTATAAGGGAGCGTATTTGAATGATGGAGATTTTCTGGCAGCAGTGCTCATGTGGATGCATAATCCAGAAGTAACGTGGAATTTTCTGGCACTTAGAGATGCATAAGTCCGCGCATTGTCCTTCCGGAAAATAGAGCACTCCAAAACCTTCTGGGGCAGGGATGGCATCCATATTCTTTTCTAACAACAGGAAGGCGACCCACTTCCATATGCTATCGCAACTCATTTCATTACCACCCGCGCCAACGCGGATTCTCACAATAAAAAAACTGCAAATGGGCGAACGAAGGCGGGTATTCTGAATTGTAAAGCGAACCAAATTGCAGAGGGACCTCAATTTTCAGTGAGCAGTGGAATAAATAATGCCATTTTTCCACTAATACGGAACACGCCTGGTGAATAGCGCATTCGGGTATCATCCTTGTGAGTTACGGCTGTAACAATGCGACAACGAGGCGGTAACTCAGAACAACGTATCCATGGTAGCGGATGTAGTAGGTACAAAACATGTGGACGATGTTGTGAATTTGCTCTGCGAAATGGAATTAAAAATGTAGGTACACTGCGGATTGGAGGGGTGCACTTCCAAAATGATATTCGGAAACGAGCGTTTTACGCAGTGGCGGTAAAAAGTCTTTATTAGAGTACGGTACGGTGAAACGTGATTTATAAGGTTGTAGAATGTGTAGTGGAATGAAAGGAAATTTAATGTAATAACTTAATGAGATTGAAGTTCATTTATTGTGATTAAATGAGATTAGCTGGAATTGATTTTGGCGAGATGCAGTCGTTTGTGGAAAACATCAATATGTAATGAATGTGTTTGTGCGGTGGAGGAACACCAGGATGTAGTAAAATACATTTGGATGCAATAGCGAACATCAAAGAGAAAAGAAATACACCAGAATGCAATAATGCCGATCGCAGCCCCTTTTAGTGGGTCGTAGAGCATTTTGGGATATATGGGGCTAGGATTGTGTTCGCTATATTCCAGATGGGGGGGGTGCGGGTTGGAGGCGGTCCCGACGAAATTCAAGTATGGCAGTATTTCAGGAACATCTGATAATGTCAGAAATCGAATTTCCTATGTTCCTTGGTTAATGAATTATTGTAATTTAATGCCAGAACATAAATATGAAGTGTCTGTCGGTAGCGGCAGTCGACACCCGAGTTGTATTTACATGTTTATCAGACCGAGCGGCGCTGGGCGCTGGATTTATTGGCGCTATTCGTGTAATGTAATGGCGCGAAGAACCGGAGACGGATACGGGGCTAACTTGTGTTGACTGCCTCCCGCACTCCCTGCTGTGCGGAATGGATACTGCTGGAAGATTAATAACATAGACACTTTGTGGCGAATGCTACAGCTCGAGCGGTACATTCTATTAACTTCGCTCCCCGATTATTACCGTTCTGCAAACTTGTAGGGGGGTAGGCGATGGGACAAAAAATTACGCGATTCCGACATTATGAAATAGGGTTGATTGCTTCGGGCCGAATAACTCGTCCGTCTCAGAGGCAGCGTTTGGGGTGCCGGGCTAATAGCCACTTATAGGGCGAGCGGCTCTTTGTGTTGAGCGCTCTTCTGGAGGGCTGACATCGTCATTAAAGCCATTACTTCTGATTGTTGCAGAGGCAGTGGCGCAGTATTCTGATTCTGGCGGGGACGGCGGCCATTTTGCTGTACCTGAGGCTGCAGGGGAAGACGCCGTATTTTTCGACTGCGGACAATCCGACCGCCAAAGAGCCGTTCCTGCTCACCAGGACGCTGACTTTCCTATACCTACCAGTATTGAACGTTTGGATGCTCGTGTGTCCGAGCACTTTGAGTTTCGACTGGGGGATGGACTCCATCCCCAGGATCACAACGATGAAGGATTTGAGGAACATTTGGACCGTTTTGTTCTACGTGACGATGGTGGTGGTCGCGAAGAGGAACTACAGCGCGCTCGTCCGTCAACTTTGCCAGCACAATTCGGTGCTGTCTAAACAAAAAGTGTACAGGGACGTTCCGGAGGAGAAGAAGCATTGCCCTTGTTCGGTGTGCCACCATAGCATCGCGGACTCGCATTCGGCGACGTGTCGTTCGACGAACAACAACAACAACCTGAACACGCCGACGACCTCGTGCATATGCATCAAAGTTCGGAAGAAAATCATCAACGCCAAGTCGTACTTGACGGTTAAGACTACGAACACCACGTTCACCCTGTGCTTAGCTTTAATAACTCTACCATTCCTCCCCGCAACGAATCTCTTTTTCTACGTCGGATTTGTGGTGGCGGAACGCGTGCTTTACATCCCCAGTGCGGGACTGTGCTTGCTGTTCGGCATGTGTGCGTCGAAACTGTGGGACATCAGGAGATACCGCATAATCGTTTCCACGTCTTTCTTTGCTCTTATTCTAGTGTTCAGCGCTAAAACAGTATTACGGAACAATGACTGGTTCGACGAGGAGTCGTTATATCGATCCGCCGTACCATTTAATCCCGCTAAAGGTAACAAACACAATATTCACATTATTATTACACGTCGCGCTGAAAGCGTTGCCCAGGAATAACAGTCTAAAATTATACGTTTGATAATTGAAAATGGAATCGATACCGCACGACCTAAAATCCAACGAGACGCCACCATCATTGTTGCGTTTTTGCAGCTTTTGGGAACCTGGGAAGCGTGCTCAGCAGTCAAGGACGCACCACGGAAGCTGAGTGGGCTTTTAAACAAGCCCTTTCGCACAAACCCAACATGGCTGACGTCCACTACAACTTGTGAGTATGCACGCACTTATTTTATCGTCAATTCATTTTAATGGAATCCCTTCCCCCAAATTACACAGTGGACAATAACATATGTGCAAGAAAGCACTAAAATTAATATTCAAATTAAAATGGAAATAAGCGGTCGTTACAATTCCGCAAAACAACCAGGTAATTCAATTTAACGCGCCTTTTTATCGTGCAATTAGTTTATCTCAGAATAGCTATCTTATTGCGTCTAGATGCAAGTTGCCGCTGGCAGTTGCGCTGTGCAGGCTTATTGATTTGCACGGCTTCCCTACCAAATGAAACGTTTGGATTCGAGGGGGAGAGGGCTCGTGGGGGATAGGGATGCCGGTTCCATCTACAACCCGCAATATTTCCTCTCATTTCATAGAGCGCGCATTTTTTCCGCCGAATTTCGCTGGAAATTAACTCTTCGCCGGATTTCACTCCCCCATGGCCGTGACGGTGGATTAATTCTCCTCTTAAGATTAATTCGCGTCTCGGGTTGTTGTTTGAGCAGCCAGCATCAAACATAATTGAAAAATAACCGAATAACAATGGTTGAAGGGCTTTTATTATTCCAGGGGCGTGCTCCTCCAGGGTAAACAGCAACTCAACGAAGCGATTGCAAGTTTTCAACGAGCGATTCAGTTTAGGCCTTCGCTGGCACGTAAGTGAATCAATGTCTCAAGTTTCCCTCTTATTTAATAATACAGTCAATGTTTGAGGAGGTATGAAAATATAATCGACTTTTTCCGATCGATATCGGCAGCCCTTCCACGCTCCATGCGGTTAAAGCGGCGGCGGGCTTCCGGAGTAACATAATGCCGAAGCTTTCATCAGCTTTTGCATCTTCTGCACTTTTCCCCGGTAGTTTCCTCATCAGCAATGCAGCCCTTCCCGAACACTTGTTCAACCGGTGTGACAATAATTTCGCGCACAACGCAGTAATATCAGAAATGTTGAGCTACGTTGCAATTGCGAAGCATAAATTTTATCAGATAGAAAAATATATGTGCAGTTGGAGCGTTTACCAAGCGATTAATTTCAACTCAGCCGCAATAAATCTTTGAGTATAAAACTAGTGTAACACGTAACATGCACCGCGATAGGCTGACAGTGATCGAGCTGTGTTATAGCGAATTCAGCGACGCTTCACTTCCGACGTTGGACAACGTTTCAATTGAATTTCCAGAGAGCGTCCACCATACAAAGCCATCAACCGAAATTTTACATATTCACGTGTAAAAGTCAAACCAGCCATTCGCGTGTAAATGTTACACCGACCCACCCCACTCGTAGCCTATTATGTCTCATCCCTTGAAAGAACGAACGTAAATTTTAGTCCGTCCGCGGGACGTGGAGCGCAACACTTGACACTTCTTCCTCTTCAAACAGTTGCATATGTAAACCTGGGAGCAGCATTAATCGCAGCGGGGCGATGTCAAGAAGCCGTGTCTGTTCTTCGACAAGGGTCTCGTTTGGACGGCACGGGACTGAGAGATCGCCGAGAGCATGAATCCGCTCGAGTTTCAGCACTCCTACAATTAGGCGCTCTCTACTCTGACCAAGGGCGCCTACAAAGAGCCCTGGCTGCTTACAGGGAAGCAGCGTATTCTCTTCCCGAACATTATCCTCCGCAGGTAATCCGATAATATATGGGATTTTGCATCAAACTGAGTGCCTCCACTCCTGAATGGATGCACTCATGCTTGAAGTGAAAGCCCTTATCTCTCAGTTTGGAGGGAAAATTTCTTTATCACTTAAACTTCTTTATACTCCCGGAACAGCAAGAACGCTTTATTGTGAATGCTTTGACGGTCGTCGCCCTAATAATACATTTCCGGGCATTGCCGTTTCACCAAAACATCATCTTGCTTCCTCCAGAGAGATTTTGAAATTAAAGGAAACTGACACCTACTCAGCGCTGTTCCGATTCATGTTCATTGGGATTTGATCATGCGCGGTCACCTTTGTGCTTGTTTCCAGGTCGAATCCCTCATCCCAGTTGGCATTATTACTCTATTACTCAATCTCCATCAACTGTCTAGCAAGTCTTGTAAAGTATTGTATTTCCCGAACAATATTTTCTAAAGTTTAGCAGCAACACACTAAAGGATCACGTGGTGTCTTGATGCTCTTCGACTGCAGATTCCCTAGTTCGTTTCAGCCTTTTGTGTTGTTTTATCCTGCAGGGCATTCATCGTGCTGTCTATTCAATGTACGTGGAACTACAGTTGCAGGTAAGTCGATCGCTGCTTTTCAGGAAGTACGAGGTTACTTGTCTCCCGCGAATGAAAGAAACGAGAATTTTCCCGACAGCAAGAAATCCAACCGCAATATCTCCTTCATCTTGAGTTGACCTACACTATTTGTAGCTCCAAGCTATTGTGGCGGTTCGTAACCCTAGCTATGATTTTATATAAAAACTCTATAAACAGAGAAAACAAGTGAACAGTTGGTTCTTGTACCGACACCCTGAAGGGATGGTGGCACCAAGCCTTGCTAGTGACAAAATATAGGAGAAGGTAAAATCAAAGAAAAGATAGATATTAATAAATATGAAACTTTTATAAAAAGAGTCTACGTTCAAGTGGTAATAGAATTTGACCCCTTGCAGTACTTTTTGTAATATTTAGAGCCAATCATTAGTTACAAAATATTTCCAAATTGCCATTCATAAGCATTTGCGAATGATTTTATTTTGACTATTTTCATATCATATTTTGAAATTCCAACACCATGTCGAAAATTCTAATGTTTAAAGCTAAATATAAACGTATTATTCATCAAAATTACTATGAGAATTATCAGTAATTTACGTCTTATGGACGATTTCTACAGTGAATGATACCCCTTAAGTATGTGACCAAACTTGAGGGTGTTATTCCTTAATCAAATTTTAAGACAAAAGGTTGAAACTTGAACTTTATTCGGTTTTAGAAATTAAATCTTATAATAATTAACCTTATAACTTCGAAAGAAATACCTACTCTAACAATTTGAATGTAACGATGCGGAGCACACTGTACAGTACACATATTTCCAAAATCAAGCTATTTCGATATCTTGAGTAATTTGTTAGTTAAGGCACCAATTCTTACGAAAACAATTCTAAACAGATATCAACCTATCTCTGTGTACTTCGAAAAGCTATCTACTCCACAGATCTACCCTCTCGGAAGAGGCCGATCCTCGATTGGCTTATTCCCGATTTTCACGTCATTCTAGGTCCATCTACTTCGATTATCTACTTTTCACCAAATTCGGCGTTTGTTTATTCAAATCGTGTTTAACAATGTAAAAAACCAGCCAAGTCATTGAGTATTTATACTCAGTGATCTTGAAATGTAAAACAAAAGTTGCTCGTCCCTGCTCCAGATGAGCAGAGTCCACTAGATGAATCATGCAAGGATGAATTTTCTAGTCCGTGCATGAACCAATCGAGGATGAAAATTGTCTAAATCGTAATTACAACTCACCATTAAAAAATTTTATCCAGTCGGAAATATTAACAGGTCAAAGAGTGTTAGCGGAAAATTTTGTTAAAGGCGATTAAATTCATGTTAGTTATGTAAAATCATTGCTTTCAGAACATTGACTATACGCGAGCGGACCCTGAAAACTTTGCTGCTACCCAGAATCGTCGTTGTTAACAAACTAGATATGTATAGCTACGCCAAGTATAATATAATACCTTTCACCTAATAGATTGATATTGAATAGACCTTCATACAACACCTCAACGTCCTATAAAATAGAAGCTCGCGCTGCAGAGCTCAGTTCACAATCACCCGGAAAAAATACAAGCTTGAAAAACTTGGTGAAAAAATGATAGTGCAAACTATTCCACGGACAGAGCTTTGCAAACCGCCAGTAAAACAGGAAATGGTGAGAACGCAGCAAAGAAAATACAAGTTGTGTTTATCGAAATAGCCGAGCAAACAACCAATAAACATGGTAGAGAAACGAAAGGGTACAGTAAACTCTTGCAATGCTGGGAAAGATCTTAATCGAAAGAGCATAGTAAACAATCAATATCGTGATTGAAGAACTTAACATTCAATCATCGTAAAATTCGTTTTACAGACAGAGCCCTGCAAACCGTTAATAAAACGGGGAAGGGTGGCTTAAAAGAACAAATCGTGTTTGTCGAGAGACCCCAGCAAACAATTTTACTCAAAATCAACAATTTATCGTCCATTTATGTCTAGAAAATACACTAAAAATACAATACTAAAAATAAAAGACATTCAGAAATGCATCCTAAAAAAATCAGATCAATAGCTCAAAAAATTATTACTAGTTCCATTTGCGGCACTTCTGTCTAAAATTAATAGACCTGTTTAACCTCTGTATGCTGAAAATTGTAACTCTAAGTTGAGGAGTAGTAAACTGGTCGAAAAAATACACACTCAATCAGCATAAAATTGTTCTGCAGACAGAGATCAGCAAACCGTCCATATACCTACGTATAAGGGAAGAGGATCACAACAAACACAAAATTGTGTTTATCGAGAGAGCCCAGTAAACAATCAATAAACACGGAATAGAAGCGAAAGAGATCAGCAAACTATTGTAGTGATCGGATAGAGCTTTATCGAAACAGCACTGTAAACAATCAATAAAGCGACCGAAGAACTTGATACTCAATAACCATAAAACTTTTTATACAGATAAAACACTTCAAACCACCTATAAAACGGAATGCTAGTGAAAGAGCGCAGCAAAAAAGATTTACAAATTGTGTTCGTCGAGAGAACCCAACCAAACAATCATTACACAAGACAAACGAGAAAGCTTCTCAAATTTTTGCAGTGATTACTGAAATGACGCAGTAATCTATCAGTAAAGCTATCGAAGAGCTGGACACAATCACCATAAAATCTAATTATTGGCTGTGAAAGCCGAACGTGAAACAGGGGGAGGGTAGCGTAAGGGCACAACAAACAAACGCTACAAATTGTGTTTACTAAAGAGCCCAACAAACAACCAGTCAACTCGGAAGAGTAGCGAGAGCGCCCAGCAAACTCTTGCAGTGACAGGAAAGGGCGTTATCGAAAGAGCGCAGAAAACAACGAGTAGAGTTATCGAAGATCTTAACACCAAAAGGTATCTCACAAGCCAATGATATGTAAACGTGTACTTAGTTTATTCAAGGATAAGAGAGGTTACCTCAGCCGACGTATACTATGACATCACTGGTTTGCACCACAGGAACGATTAACAAGAATTTTTCAAGCAGAGATAGTCTGAGTAATGTGGGGTGTTTTCACACTCCGAAAAGGGAGCAATCAAAAGACGCGTATATCTTGCGATAGTAGGGCGGTTCTTCTAGCTCTAGATAGCAATAGGATCACATCTAGTGCAGGAATTGAATGCCTTGAATGTGGGAAGGATTTGGCTGGACGGTGTCGTAGATCTTGTATGGGTCAAGGGAGAAATCGATAATGCAGGCAATGAGGAGATGGCGCTTCTGGTTAAGATGGGATCACAGGAAAACGTATGAGGACTAGAGTGGAAGATACCTGTTTCACTCGTTAAAATAGCAATGAGGATTAATATTCTGACATTCAATGCATACTATTAACCTTAAATGTACCAAAATCTCGAAAGAGGAGGTATAACAAAGAGTAGATGTATATCGAAGTCACGTGGTTTGTTTGGTGCTGTCTTCGCTGTCACCCCAAGTCTGCTTGTAGAGTGCAAGGGAGGCTGGAGTAATGGGGCATGAGTGCAAGTCAATGAAATGGAAATTTTTGATTAGATAGAAATGGTTAGACAGGAATATGGGAGGATTTAGGGTGCGTGTGCAGGCTTAGATATGGTTAGGAATTTTCTAATTCATTCAGTGCAAAGTCCTCTAGGAGAAGGTCGTGTGGCAGAGTTAGGGTGCTGCAGCTACCCCATAACTTGGAGTAGCCCCTACTACAAAAATCAATAGTTATAAAATTGCTGACAGAACACCGGTAGCTCTATGAACGTCCGTGTTTGTGATGTACTATGGATGAATGGCCAACGACGCAGCGACTTATGCGAACGTAGGCGAGGCGAATACATTGTAACGCTAAAGCGCAGGTGGGTTCGTTTCTTATCGTCCTTGCACAGCACATTAATTTATTTTATACAGTTTGTTTTCCATACTTCTTTCAACTGAAATTGTAAACATGTAAAATTGTATATGCATCCTCTGTCCACTATCATAATTTCCTCCATTTTCTCTGTAAATACGCAAGGCCAACTTGAAATCGGTTATAGTTCCTATAATTAATTTGAAATTCAAATGGTGCTCGAACGGGTTTGGAGAAATTATCCATTCGCCCTGCCTTAAATAAACACATGGTTTCTTCTTTATTGAATGAATTGATTTCCTAATTGTCTATTTTTATCCTTTCTTCTATTTGATTGTACCATCATTAAGCAGATTCACCTGCGAACCAAGTCGAATATTTCGTAGTTTTCAGGAGTTTGTTACCAAGCCTGTTGAAGAAAACGGCATATTCAAATGTCGTTTATCGAAAATATAACAACTTACCTCCTTTATTGCTATTGTAGATTAGTGTTAATGCCGCGAGACCGAAGAAAGATAGTTGAAAGAAAACTAAAGAATGGAAAGATCAAGAAAAAAACAAAAGGGACATTCTCCGTTTTATTATATGTAAATACTCTTAAAAATGAAATTATAGAAGAATATATTGTCTTTCTTGTTTCTTCATTCATTTATTTTGTATTAACTATTCTTGCTGAGGCCTAAAAAGAGCGATTCTTCACACTATTATGTATAAACAAGTATGCGCTAGGTGCGTTATCAGCATTCAAGATGTTAAGCCTGGTTTACACGGGTAGAGTGATCGTCCGACTGGATGGTCCAGTACTTGTTTGATTGGTTCATCAAGTCGATATAGTAGGACACCGACCAATCATATAAGCACTGGGCTATTCAGCCGGCCGAGGTACGTGACCCGTGTAATCGGGTCTGTACTGTTGGTTGTTGAGAAGTGCCAGTTCCAAAGGTACTGCAGCATGGAGTCCTCCAAGACGGTAAGTCCTTTAGCAGACTGCAACAACCTACAGAAGGGGACAGCAGCATACAAAAGTGGTAAAACGTACAGGTTACGTGCAGGGCAAAGCTGTGAAGGTGAGGATGAGGAAATACTGAGATAAATATTGATCAAAGTGAATAAGGGTACACAATCTTGGTTGATCGCCTCCAGGAATATCGACCATGCCTGCTTAATGAACAAAAAAGGAGTCGATGGACTCCAATGAACCAAAAACATTCCCGAAAATTGGAATCTTAATGATAGAGAATACGACCACAATATCGATATATCTAAATGTACTCGAAGTACTGCTGAGCCTGCTACCTCTTGGTCTTCACGTCAAGGAGATTGCACTCATAGTGCGGCAGCTTTGAGAATGCAGGGAATTAGGTTACGCAACAGAAGATATGCGACACCCTCTTTGGGAAAGATGTCCGGGGGATAGCTCTTCTCGAGTCTGTGGTGGACTGCATAACCCGGGAGTATGTGTTGAATAAACACTTCAAGACAATTGCGAGGCCAGAAGAGGTCTCATACGCCGACGTAAACATCTACTCAGATGATTCAAGGATAAGGGAGGGTGCTAGAGCTGGCATCTACTGTCTACTATCTACTAGTAATAGCACATAACATGCAGTCATTACCAAAACACTAATTTCGCGTTCTAATTCGGCATAATCAAAGAACCTAGGAACAATCACATGTTGGTAGCATAATTCTTCCTACGAATCCCGTTGAATTGATTTGACCTAGATGACCATTTCGATATTTTAGAATGGCAGTCACAAGCACGTCGCACACGCACGTCGTGCCCAACCAGTAAATAAGGGGTGTTATTCCATCTGTGTATGGACTATTTGCGTGCGAATCAAATAATGTTGTCATCGGCCAATAAACATTAAAGATATGTTGGTGTTATGCACCCTTAGAAACTCTAGTATCGTTGAACCAACAGAGGATTTAAACTTGAATAAAAAAAACAATGACTGGCCTACTGCAGGTTACTGAAAACTAAACAAGCTCCTGTACAACCTGGGCATAACTGTGAATCCGAGGAAATATCAATAATAATTTATGATAGGTATGGCAGGCGAAATATTTGTGATGTCGATTAATTGGCCAACGGCGCAGAGATTGCTGCGTATGCAGGCGAGACCAATCCATTGCAACGCCCAAACGGAGGTCGGATGGTTCTTTATTGTACTTGCACAATAGGATGGTTTTGTGGGGGTTTATAACTTAATTGCTCCTTAGGTATATTTATATATAATATGGAAAATGATGAAATATAAAGAGCAATATCAATATCGAACATGAATCCGAATGAGGTAAACGCGTTTTTATAATGCTGTGTACCACCGTTCCTCTAAGTTTGTACGTACAAAAGGGCCATTGTTAAGGTAAAATCTGGGTATTGTAAACACAATTGTCGCAGTGCAGCACAATCGTTGACGTGGAAATGATTTTTGCAGAGTGTGTTCAATGTATTGGGCGAGACATTAGCGCGTCTCCACCAAGACGAAGAAGCGGAGAGATGGTATCAGGCGGCCTTACAGGCTCAACCAGATCACATTCCAGCTCATATCACATACGGAAAACTACTTTCGAGGAATGTAAGTGCGCCCGATGTAAAAGAGTTTAATAGCATTCCTCCCTCCGAGGAAAATGACGAGAAAACCGTTTCCGCTTTGGGAGTGGATTAGAATACTTCGTATTAAGCAGAGACTTGTCGTGTGCAGCCGCATTCCAATTTCCGTTCCTTTGCAGTCCAGTCGATTGGCCGAAGCGGAAAAATGGTTCAAGCGAGCGCAAAAACTGGGACCCGAAGATCCGAGCGTGTTTCACCATTACGGCAAGTACTCGAATTAAAGGGATTTTGACGTGATCATCAGGAGTCGGGGTGAAATACGAGCTTCCCTTTTCAGGCTGTTCGTGTCTAATAACTTGAAACGATGCCGATTTGAAGCGCCTGCTCGTAATTCAATAATAGGCGGCGAACGAGTCAGTTGTTCTGTTGTATCACGTCAACTATCCGTATCGATCCGCTACAGGTTATTATTTAAATTGATGGGGGCCTTCATTTTATTAGCGCACGATCCCCCAGCCAATTTCGAGAGCTCTATTCTTCGGGCGCTCGCCCATTTCCGAAGGGGCCAAAATGAGTACTGGGATTTACTCCGTTGCATTATAATAATGTTCGGTTGGGTAATGGAAAGGCCATATCATTCTATTGACCTCATCAAATATTACAGTAGGGAGCGTGTTGTTATGTGTGTTTTGGATACTCGGGTTTACTAGTTTTTCTCTTGCTTAAATGGGGATTACCGCCGTAGCATGCGCAATTCCGTTTATCCGCCCATCCATACAAACATATTCGAATGTATATGAATTATAAGTAGGTGATAAATCATTGAAGCCGGACGGATGAAGGGGTTGATTCGATAGGAAAGATCGGTCCCCTAATTCGGGTGTATTCGTGACTGCTGGTAATCGCCACCCGAGCCACGATCGATTGTTAGGGGTGGCGGGAACTTCGAACACTCATTTTATTCTCGTTTTTCGATTTACTTCGCCTCTTATAACAGAAGTGAAATTTTTCCTCGACTTTATTCGATCGGTCACTCGAACACTCAGGCGAAATTAAATTGCACGAATGAATTGGATTGGGACTCCAGCATTATCCAAGGACTTGCAGCGTGAGTACCTACTGTATCGAGGTGTGAAGAAATAATAAACTTCCACACACATCCAAGTATCTCTTTGAAGAACAGTAATTTCCTAATGAAGTTTTAGGAGTGAATAATGACGTAGAACTGCGGTGATGTGCAGCTATTTCAACGAGATGTTATTTTGGCATGAAGTTGTTTTGACGTGAAGAACAGTAAACCTACTAATCGGGACGCAATTTGGACAGTTTGTTGATGCACCAAGACGTTTGCCCGAAGGCTGTGCTGTGTTCTGTCACAATTACGCGAATTAAATTTCGATCTGCCGCTAAAACAAACAAATTTCCATTCTCTTGCTATCTAAACGTGCTTCCTGCCGAAATCCAAACTTCTTTTTCCTGGAGGAAGATGTAATGTTATTTCGCGGTCTCCTTGAATAAAGTATTGATTAAACCAACTTTCTTTACAACTCCTTAAAGTGACCGTAGTTTACTAGAATCGGCAGTTTTATCGTTGTTTTATTGAAATGCTCCAAGTACCTGATAATTCCCGGAACAATTTCCTTCGGGAGTCTTAAGACACTTCATATATTTTACTATCCGGTTACTGCCATTGAGATCTCCCAATAATTTCACTAACGGTCCATTCCTCTCTTAGACGAAGCAAACTACCTTGAAATATTACAAGTTTGAATCATATCCCTATGTATTTTTGTAGTAGGTGTATAAAAATGTCTTCATTTGCCAACTTAATTTGACAACTTCTTGTATACAGAATGCAATCCAGTCTCAATAAAAAGAATATGTAAATATGGACTATCGAATTTCTCGAAACTCGAACCCAATAATTGTAGTTTGTAATCCTTTCCAGAATTCTGCAAGGCAAGGATATCACCCATAATATATTTTTATCCGTGCAGGTGAATTCTTGGCTTCGCATAGGCGGTACAAAGAGGCAGCGAAGCTCTACGAAAAAGCTGCAGAATTGAGACCACGAGATTATGAACTCGCCGTTGCTGTAGCAACAGCGATGCGACAAGCAAATCGACACGAAGACGCCGAACACTGGTATCGCAAGGCGGTGCATTTAAAACCATCGGTGAGTTAATTAACAAAGAGGGTTTTGTCGTTAGCAAATCTAGTTTCGCTCAGAGGTTTTCGGCTTTAAAAGGCACACAAAACTGCTGTTCGGTGGTCCAATAATGCCTAATCGTCGACCTATTTCAAGATAATTAATGTGAAGTAGGTACGTTTAGGTATCAGCTCTACAGGACTTTATTCTGGAATTGAAAGGACGCAGATTCTCAATATTTGACTAGACAATAAATTAAAATTAATTAATGACTTATTTTGTACAATTAATCATTGCAATTTATAATTAAATTTAATCCTTTGGCCAGATTTTTCACATGTTTAAACGTCGCATTATCGGCGGCAACAGAGTGCAAAGGGTTGGTACGCAAGACGGTTATTAACAAACAGCCTTCCCTATGATAAATTTGTCATATTAATGAACGGTACTTCGGCACAGCTTACCGTGCTTATTCGCGAAAAACTCGAAAAGTCAAACCTGTTTAATATCTAAAATAACTATAAATAAACCATCACAGCCAGGACAAAACATACACAACTAAATGCACACGACCATCAGCAGATATTTACATCAGACACGTATGGAGAAGTTGATGTCTCCTACGTACGAAAGGACGCGGCTAATGAACGTCCACTAATCTATAGAAACCACTCAATGCGCAATACGAGCTATTTAGTGGAGATGCCGAGAGTAATGAATGCGGCGCCCCGCAGTAAAATTACTGCGAAATGTACACAAACCCGGATTGTAACCAATCTTACGTTCCATTCCAGGATGCGAGGAGTCACACCAATTTGGGCGCTATTCTGCATCTGAATGGGAAATATCGGG